>CAVMJV010000216.1:0-151828 GCA_963681835.1 Meloidogyne enterolobii
TTTTTAATTTAAAATAAATCTTTTTGTAAAAGGAATTGTTTATTTTTTAAAATTAAGTTAGAACTCGAACTCCCTTAGCGTGCCCCAAAACCACCCCCGTCTTATTTAAATCCACTTTTAAAAATTTAAAAAAAAATTTACAAACGTTGCATTTGTATTTTGAGTAATTCCATAGGTGTTGTTACAATTATTTGACAAAAACCTGCTGCACCACCTGCAAGCATTCCTTTTGGTATTGAAAGTTTTCTTTAAAATTTTTTAATTCTTTTAGTTATAATTTAAAAAAACTTTTCATTTGGAGATGCCAATTTATAACGAAAAAAATCATTAGCAACCAATTTTATTGCCTTTTCTGGAGTTATCAACAAAATATTTACACTGGAGCCAGAATATAATGAACGAATTTTGCTTAAAAAATAAATTTTTAGCAAATTTCTAGGCTACTTAAAAATAGTTTAGGTTGCCTAAAAATGTAAAACACATCTAGCAAGAAGAAAAAGAATTTCGGATTAAAGAGGAAACCCCCCTACTCAAGTGAATCGAACCCTCAATAATAAAAACATAAGGAAAATGATAACCAACAAAATAATTTCCGTTAGGTAAATTCTTAAAAGTTATTTAAAAAACCAGACCCATCTAGCAACAAAAAAATTTTAAAAAAATTCCAAGGAAAACCCACAACTCAAAGGAATCGAACCTAAGAGAATAAACAAACTAGATCACCAGCCCAAAACCACTTAACCCACAAAAATCAATAAAAAACCTGTAAACATTAGGCCCCCCATTCTTCCATGTTTGACGTCCACAATCCAAACTTTAATTTAAAAAAATTTCTTAAAAAAATTAAATTTTTCTTCCTTACATTCCTTGATATTGAACCTTTCCATTAGGCAATTCTTTTTGATTTTGTAAACGTGTTTTGACCAAATCTATAGGAAATACACAAGTTACACCAACAATTCCTGCAATTCCTCCATTTATGATTTTTGGTAAATAACTAAAAAAAAGATTTTCTACAGATTTTTGAATTTTAAAAATAAAACCTAAATTGTTTCTGTTTTTGTTCACCAAGTTGAGCAGCCGAAACTGTTATTGACATTCTCTCTCCTACTTAAAAATCATTTTAATCAAAATTAACCTTTCAAAGTCTATAAAATAAAGATATTCTTTAGAAAAATCAACTAGAAAATTTACAAAATAGTATCAGTGATAATAGTGAATTTTTATCACAAAGAAATCAGAACAAACAAAGAAAATAATTTAGAAAAAAATCTGAAAACAAAAAAAGACCCGTTAGAGAGAATGCGTAACAGAATTATTTCGAGAGAATTTTAGAAAGAATTTCTGAAGAAGCACCATAAAAAAATAACAATTTTTGAATCTGACAATAATATTAAATCTTTCAACTCAGAAAAATAAAGTTAGCCTTTAAAGAATCTAAATTTTCAAAAAAAAATTTCATTTTTTGAGTTAAAGGCTAGAAGAAAAATCAGTAGAAAAAATAAACAAAAAAATTTTGCCTTGAATTTAAAAAAATATTATGAAGGAAAAATAATAGCAAAATAGGAAATAATTAATTGAAATAATATTTTTTTAATAAAAAGAAATTTCAAAAAAAAACAACTAAAAATGTAGCAGAGTAACCATTTTAGAGACTGTTGCTTCCAAAAATCTTGAAGTTGCAAAAATACCTCCAACAATAGAACAAATACGTAAAGATAATTGTAATAAGGACCTTAAGAATTGAAAAAAAATTTAGAAAAATTAAAGACAAAACAAACATGGAAACAGGATGTACTTCAATTGCTGTAGCAACAAATTCATAATCAAAAATTATTGAATCGTGAACATGTTCATCACCTTCAGCTTCGTGTTTCTTTAAAATTTAAATTAAAATATTAAAAAAAAACAAGTCTAATAAAAACCGAATAAGTAACTGCATATTGATATGTACTCAAATAATTTTGACCAAATAAAAGTCCTTTACTGTAAATACGAGTTGGAACAACTAAAAAATAAAAATTTTAAATTATATGACAATGTAATAACAAAAAAGCCGAAATACCAAACCTCCAAAAGTCAATCAGAAATACCAAAACGCGGATTGATAACAACCTTTAAACTGAATGGAATACCTATATGAGTTTGTATTTACCCAAATTCGGCATTTCCCACGTTTTCGGGAGTTTGGTATTTCGACGTCTGGTATCATGGCTCCCCCGAAAATAAATAAAAAATAAAAAAGGAAACCTTTAATAAAATATTTGTAGACTGTACTGGCTGAAAAAAGAAAATCAAAAAGTAGAAAAAGCAAGAAAACAAACGTTTGGAAGCATATTGTTCATTTCCAGCCAACGGAGAAACTAAACCCCAAATATGTGGACCAAAATGAAATTTTTCTATTCTGTGAGAAATATTTCCATCTTTAAAAATGCACAGTTAAAAATAATTTAAAAAGAAAAGAAAAAACGTTGATTAGGCCCAAGATGTTGAATCATATTTCCAATAGGCAAAGATTTCCCAATTGTAATTGTCAAACGATCACCACTTCCTTTGAGGACTGGAACTTTACCACTAATTCGGCAAGCACTTCCCTCTTCGAGTTCATCACTTCCACCTATTAAAAATCAAATAAGATTGGGTAATATTTTGAAATTAAGTGAGAGATAAATGTTAAGCCTCGACCAGGCACCTCTTAAAAGTGAAGCTAGGACAAAGGTGCTCTACAGACTGAGCTACCAGGGTGCTGCTTAAACTTTTCTTTAAGTAAATCTTAAACCACAACCTAGTAAGCTTTTAAATGCTAGACAGCCGATTTCCCTTCTTACTTATAATTCCAAAGACTGACACAATAAAATTAAATATACCTCGTTCACTACCAGCAGCAATAATTTGAAAAACGCCCAATCCAGTTCCAATCATCATAATAATATGTTCTTCATGAAAACCTTCATCATCATCTCCTTTCTTTTCTTTTAATTTGGCTCGTTGCTGTTCCAATTCTAAACGTTCTAACCGCTCCTTTTCTTCTTCTGCCAATTCTAAGCCCTCCTCAATATGACTGCCAACATATTTTACCTTAAAAATTTAAATTGATTGAAAGATTCAATTTTTGATAAAAACCTGATCAAGTCCCTTCAACGGAGTTCCTGGTTTAAAATGTTCACGATGGACACGTTTTAATGCTTCCCATAATTTTTCTTCTTCTTCATTCATTTCATACCTAATTTTTAGATTTAGAAAGTTTTAGAAATTATGTCACATGTCCCACACTCCGATTCGGACACACAATGTCATTTGAAAGAGTTAATTAATGGAATCAAAATTAAGGTTGAGTTTCAATTGTAAGCCAAGTTAACAATAAGCTAGTCACGCTCTTTCGGATAACACATTGTTTATCCGAATTGGAGGACCGCCCACAGCCAGGATTTTTCATGAGGGTTTTTAATTCTTTCCAATCCTCCTAGTTACAAGTCTAAACATTTGACGCAATTTTTAAAAAATATTAAAATATTTAAAACACAAAAAACCTTGTTGGAGTTTTCTTTATATGCGTTCCATCTTTTGTCGGCTCTACTGAATCAACACCCATCGGCATAACTGCCAAATTATTGCATGGTGAAGCAACAATCATATCAATTTCTAACATTGGATTTCTTTAAAAAACAAAATTTTAGCTTCGAAAAATAAAAACTTCTCACGTTTCATCAGTATCAACAGAAAATCGATATTCAACTTCATCATTGGTAAAATAATTGTGAATTTCTCCAATAAATAGAACAAAAATTAAAGTAAAGCTGAGGACAGTCACTGAAAAATAAATTAAAAATCAATATAAATTCAACTAAAAAATCCTCTCACAAATTCCATTAACAGCTTTTGGTTCTTCTTTAACATCATCTGTTACTTTAACAAAAGCATCAACTTCTTGGACCATTTCTCGAACACTTCCAATTCGTCTTTGCCGAATAGCTTGGCCATTAGGTAATTCCATTAAATAAAACAATAAATAGACTAAAAGCTAATCTAAAAACTTAATTAATCAAAAAAATTTGCCACAAAATATAATTAGAATTTTTTGTAATGTTGGTCATTTGTAGTGCACAACAAAACTTTAACTGTCTGACACAACATATTTTACATAATCTTTTTCTCTAATTAACAGTAAGAGATGTTCAGACAAAACGGTACATTACAAATTGGCAACAAAGAGACATGTTGACAAAATGGTACAAGAATATTTGACCGTTTTACAAAAGTTTGCCTATGTACCATTTTGTCGCGTACTGTTTTTGTAACAGACCCTTTTCATGCATTCCATTTTGTCGATTAACATAATGAAGTAGCGTTAAAAATTAATTCAAATTTTCAAGTCTTTTAAGAAAACCACTAGAGTAAAAAAATTTAAAAATAAACGTCAATTAATTTATAAAGTAAATTGTTAAAAAAATATACAAATTTTTAATAAAATCGATTCTCTTTTAAAATTTTCTTATAATATTTATAAGAATTAAAATATAGCATAAGTGAGTAAAATTCATTAAACAAAATAAATTTAAAATATATTTAAGTAAATAAAATAACATTTTAAAAAAATCGGGCAAGGCTAAAAATAAATTTTTATTTTTTTTAATTAATAAAAGAAGAGAGGAAATTTGAATATTTTTGTCAAAAATTATAGACCTTGTGTTTAAAAAATAATAATTTTTTAATTTATAAAAAGGTCTCTCTCAAAGCCCTGAAAAAAAAATAGATAAGTAATATAAAAATTGAGGTCAAAGCCACTTTAGAAAATAAGTAATTAATGTTGTAACTAAATTTTCAAATTTTCTGTTAGTAGACATTTTTAACTTTTTTTTCCATTTCAGTTACAACATTTAGAAGAAATGTGTGAATATTTTTAATTTGTATATTTTTAAAAAAATAGCGAGAAGATACACCTTAATTTAGATCCAATTTAAATCCAAATTTTAGAAAAGAATTCTTCATTACCCAAGAAAAAAATCTCATAAATGATCTAAATTAAGGAACCAATTAAAAAAGGAATGGGAAAGTCAAAAAAATGGAATTTTTGAAAAAAAATTGAAAGGTATCTCAAAATAATAATTATTTAAAAAAGTATAAATTTAAATATAAACTTTGATTTTTTCAAGTTGAAGACCAAATATCAACATCATCTCTCCCTTTAATTTTTTATAACCACCAATTTTTAATTTAATAATTAGGCAGCAGAACCACCACCAACAACACCACTAGCTTCAGAATTATTCAACAACCTTTATTAAAAAAATAAACTTTTTATCATTTAAAAAATAGGATAGCTTGCCCGGCTCACGAAACCCCGACGATTTTTCTTTGGCAAGAAACCCCGACCCGAAGACTCTACCACAAAAAATCCCAAAAGGATATCGAATTGCTATCCAATTAAAAAAAATTTTTTTTTAAGAAAAACCTTTTAGTTTTAGCACGTCTATTTTTAAACCAAATTTTTACATTATGTGTAGAAACTGGTGGATAATTTTGTCGATAAGTCATTGAATTTAAATAGTCAGTGTACTAAAAGAAAATTAAAAAAAAATTTTTTTTAATTGGATAGCAATTCGATATCCTTTTGGGATTTTTTGTGGTAGAGTCTTCGGGTCGGGGTTTCTTGCCAAAGAAAAATCGTCGGGGTTTCGTGAGCCGGGCAAGCTATCCTATTTTTTAAATGATAAAAAGTTTATTTTTTTAATAAAGGTTGTTGAATAATTCTGAAGCTAGTGGTGTTGTTGGTGGTGGTTCTGCTGCCTAATTATTAAATTAAAAATTGGTGGTTATAAAAAATTAAAGGGAGAGATGATGTTGATATTTGGTCTTCAACTTGAAAAAATCAAAGTTTATATTTAAATTTATACTTTTTTAAATAATTATTATTTTGAGATACCTTTCAATTTTTTTTCAAAAATTCCATTTTTTTGACTTTCCCATTCCTTTTTTAATTGGTTCCTTAATTTAGATCATTTATGAGATTTTTTTCTTGGGTAATGAAGAATTCTTTTCTAAAATTTGGATTTAAATTGGATCTAAATTAAGGTGTATCTTCTCGCTATTTTTTTAAAAATATACAAATTAAAAATATTCACACATTTCTTCTAAATGTTGTAACTGAAATGGAAAAAAAAGTTAAAAATGTCTACTAACAGAAAATTTGAAAATTTAGTTACAACATTAATTACTTATTTTCTAAAGTGGCTTTGACCTCAATTTTTATATTACTTATCTATTTTTTTTTCAGGGCTTTGAGAGAGACCTTTTTATAAATTAAAAAATTATTATTTTTTAAACACAAGGTCTATAATTTTTGACAAAAATATTCAAATTTCCTCTCTTCTTTTATTAATTAAAAAAAATAAAAATTTATTTTTAGCCTTGCCCGATTTTTTTAAAATGTTATTTTATTTACTTAAATATATTTTAAATTTATTTTGTTTAATGAATTTTACTCACTTATGCTATATTTTAATTCTTATAAATATTATAAGAAAATTTTAAAAGAGAATCGATTTTATTAAAAATTTGTATATTTTTTTAACAATTTACTTTATAAATTAATTGACGTTTATTTTTAAATTTTTTTACTCTAGTGGTTTTCTTAAAAGACTTGAAAATTTGAATTAATTTTTAACGCTACTTCATTATGTTAATCGACAAAATGGAATGCATGAAAAGGGTCTGTTACAAAAACAGTACGCGACAAAATGGTACATAGGCAAACTTTTGTAAAACGGTCAAATATTCTTGTACCATTTTGTCAACATGTCTCTTTGTTGCCAATTTGTAATGTACCGTTTTGTCTGAACATCTCTTACTGTTAATTAGAGAAAAAGATTATGTAAAATATGTTGTGTCAGACAGTTAAAGTTTTGTTGTGCACTACAAATGACCAACATTACAAAAAATTCTAATTATATTTTGTGGCAAATTTTTTTGATTAATTAAGTTTTTAGATTAGCTTTTAGTCTATTTATTGTTTTATTTAATGGAATTACCTAATGGCCAAGCTATTCGGCAAAGACGAATTGGAAGTGTTCGAGAAATGGTCCAAGAAGTTGATGCTTTTGTTAAAGTAACAGATGATGTTAAAGAAGAACCAAAAGCTGTTAATGGAATTTGTGAGAGGATTTTTTAGTTGAATTTATATTGATTTTTAATTTATTTTTCAGTGACTGTCCTCAGCTTTACTTTAATTTTTGTTCTATTTATTGGAGAAATTCACAATTATTTTACCAATGATGAAGTTGAATATCGATTTTCTGTTGATACTGATGAAACGTGAGAAGTTTTTATTTTTCGAAGCTAAAATTTTGTTTTTTAAAGAAATCCAATGTTAGAAATTGATATGATTGTTGCTTCACCATGCAATAATTTGGCAGTTATGCCGATGGGTGTTGATTCAGTAGAGCCGACAAAAGATGGAACGCATATAAAGAAAACTCCAACAAGGTTTTTTGTGTTTTAAATATTTTAATATTTTTTAAAAATTGCGTCAAATGTTTAGACTTGTAACTAGGAGGATTGGAAAGAATTAAAAACCCTCATGAAAAATCCTGGCTGTGGGCGGTCCTCCAATTCGGATAAACAATGTGTTATCCGAAAGAGCGTGACTAGCTTATTGTTAACTTGGCTTACAATTGAAACTCAACCTTAATTTTGATTCCATTAATTAACTCTTTCAAATGACATTGTGTGTCCGAATCGGAGTGTGGGACATGTGACATAATTTCTAAAACTTTCTAAATCTAAAAATTAGGTATGAAATGAATGAAGAAGAAGAAAAATTATGGGAAGCATTAAAACGTGTCCATCGTGAACATTTTAAACCAGGAACTCCGTTGAAGGGACTTGATCAGGTTTTTATCAAAAATTGAATCTTTCAATCAATTTAAATTTTTAAGGTAAAATATGTTGGCAGTCATATTGAGGAGGGCTTAGAATTGGCAGAAGAAGAAAAGGAGCGGTTAGAACGTTTAGAATTGGAACAGCAACGAGCCAAATTAAAAGAAAAGAAAGGAGATGATGATGAAGGTTTTCATGAAGAACATATTATTATGATGATTGGAACTGGATTGGGCGTTTTTCAAATTATTGCTGCTGGTAGTGAACGAGGTATATTTAATTTTATTGTGTCAGTCTTTGGAATTATAAGTAAGAAGGGAAATCGGCTGTCTAGCATTTAAAAGCTTACTAGGTTGTGGTTTAAGATTTACTTAAAGAAAAGTTTAAGCAGCACCCTGGTAGCTCAGTCTGTAGAGCACCTTTGTCCTAGCTTCACTTTTAAGAGGTGCCTGGTCGAGGCTTAACATTTATCTCTCACTTAATTTCAAAATATTACCCAATCTTATTTGATTTTTAATAGGTGGAAGTGATGAACTCGAAGAGGGAAGTGCTTGCCGAATTAGTGGTAAAGTTCCAGTCCTCAAAGGAAGTGGTGATCGTTTGACAATTACAATTGGGAAATCTTTGCCTATTGGAAATATGATTCAACATCTTGGGCCTAATCAACGTTTTTTCTTTTCTTTTTAAATTATTTTTAACTGTGCATTTTTAAAGATGGAAATATTTCTCACAGAATAGAAAAATTTCATTTTGGTCCACATATTTGGGGTTTAGTTTCTCCGTTGGCTGGAAATGAACAATATGCTTCCAAACGTTTGTTTTCTTGCTTTTTCTACTTTTTGATTTTCTTTTTTCAGCCAGTACAGTCTACAAATATTTTATTAAAGGTTTCCTTTTTTATTTTTTATTTATTTTCGGGGGAGCCATGATACCAGACGTCGAAATACCAAACTCCCGAAAACGTGGGAAATGCCGAATTTGGGTAAATACAAACTCATATAGGTATTCCATTCAGTTTAAAGGTTGTTATCAATCCGCGTTTTGGTATTTCTGATTGACTTTTGGAGGTTTGGTATTTCGGCTTTTTTGTTATTACATTGTCATATAATTTAAAATTTTTATTTTTTAGTTGTTCCAACTCGTATTTACAGTAAAGGACTTTTATTTGGTCAAAATTATTTGAGTACATATCAATATGCAGTTACTTATTCGGTTTTTATTAGACTTGTTTTTTTTTAATATTTTAATTTAAATTTTAAAGAAACACGAAGCTGAAGGTGATGAACATGTTCACGATTCAATAATTTTTGATTATGAATTTGTTGCTACAGCAATTGAAGTACATCCTGTTTCCATGTTTGTTTTGTCTTTAATTTTTCTAAATTTTTTTTCAATTCTTAAGGTCCTTATTACAATTATCTTTACGTATTTGTTCTATTGTTGGAGGTATTTTTGCAACTTCAAGATTTTTGGAAGCAACAGTCTCTAAAATGGTTACTCTGCTACATTTTTAGTTGTTTTTTTTTGAAATTTCTTTTTATTAAAAAAATATTATTTCAATTAATTATTTCCTATTTTGCTATTATTTTTCCTTCATAATATTTTTTTAAATTCAAGGCAAAATTTTTTTGTTTATTTTTTCTACTGATTTTTCTTCTAGCCTTTAACTCAAAAAATGAAATTTTTTTTTGAAAATTTAGATTCTTTAAAGGCTAACTTTATTTTTCTGAGTTGAAAGATTTAATATTATTGTCAGATTCAAAAATTGTTATTTTTTTATGGTGCTTCTTCAGAAATTCTTTCTAAAATTCTCTCGAAATAATTCTGTTACGCATTCTCTCTAACGGGTCTTTTTTTGTTTTCAGATTTTTTTCTAAATTATTTTCTTTGTTTGTTCTGATTTCTTTGTGATAAAAATTCACTATTATCACTGATACTATTTTGTAAATTTTCTAGTTGATTTTTCTAAAGAATATCTTTATTTTATAGACTTTGAAAGGTTAATTTTGATTAAAATGATTTTTAAGTAGGAGAGAGAATGTCAATAACAGTTTCGGCTGCTCAACTTGGTGAACAAAAACAGAAACAATTTAGGTTTTATTTTTAAAATTCAAAAATCTGTAGAAAATCTTTTTTTTAGTTATTTACCAAAAATCATAAATGGAGGAATTGCAGGAATTGTTGGTGTAACTTGTGTATTTCCTATAGATTTGGTCAAAACACGTTTACAAAATCAAAAAGAATTGCCTAATGGAAAGGTTCAATATCAAGGAATGTAAGGAAGAAAAATTTAATTTTTTTAAGAAATTTTTTTAAATTAAAGTTTGGATTGTGGACGTCAAACATGGAAGAATGGGGGGCCTAATGTTTACAGGTTTTTTATTGATTTTTGTGGGTTAAGTGGTTTTGGGCTGGTGATCTAGTTTGTTTATTCTCTTAGGTTCGATTCCTTTGAGTTGTGGGTTTTCCTTGGAATTTTTTTAAAATTTTTTTGTTGCTAGATGGGTCTGGTTTTTTAAATAACTTTTAAGAATTTACCTAACGGAAATTATTTTGTTGGTTATCATTTTCCTTATGTTTTTATTATTGAGGGTTCGATTCACTTGAGTAGGGGGGTTTCCTCTTTAATCCGAAATTCTTTTTCTTCTTGCTAGATGTGTTTTACATTTTTAGGCAACCTAAACTATTTTTAAGTAGCCTAGAAATTTGCTAAAAATTTATTTTTTAAGCAAAATTCGTTCATTATATTCTGGCTCCAGTGTAAATATTTTGTTGATAACTCCAGAAAAGGCAATAAAATTGGTTGCTAATGATTTTTTTCGTTATAAATTGGCATCTCCAAATGAAAAGTTTTTTTAAATTATAACTAAAAGAATTAAAAAATTTTAAAGAAAACTTTCAATACCAAAAGGAATGCTTGCAGGTGGTGCAGCAGGTTTTTGTCAAATAATTGTAACAACACCTATGGAATTACTCAAAATACAAATGCAACGTTTGTAAATTTTTTTTTAAATTTTTAAAAGTGGATTTAAATAAGACGGGGGTGGTTTTGGGGCACGCTAAGGGAGTTCGAGTTCTAACTTAATTTTAAAAAATAAACAATTCCTTTTACAAAAAGATTTATTTTAAATTAAAAAAAGAATACAAAAAATTTCCCGAAAATTAAAGAAAAAATATTGCGAATATCGCTCAAAAATATTTAAAGTAAAAGAATGTTTTTCCGGAATATTTCTTTTTGTTTACATCTTCTCATCTTCCTTCTAGTCCTTTTCGTCTTCCTTCTTTTCTTCGGCCTTTTGTTCAGCCGTTTTTGCCTTCTCCCCTTCAATTTCTCCGTTTTCTCCAACAATTTTAATTGGAATTTTAATAGCTTTTTGTTTTTCTTCTTGCTTCTTTTCCGGTTTAATTAATTCCGCTGTAACATTAAATTGTCCATTAGAATCAACGCTGCATTCAATTGTTTCCTTTTTAATATTTTTGGGTAATTGAACACGTCGAGTAAATGAACGATGAATTGATTGATGTTCGTCTTCTTTTTTATGTTCTGCAGTAATTATTAATTCTTCTCCATCAATTTTAACTTCAATTTCTCCAGGTCGATAATCAGAAGCATCACAAGAAAATTTGAATAAGGAATCATCTGTTTGACGGATGTTGCCGAGTAAATCGTTACTGAAAAGAAAAAAAATTACTTTAATTAAAAATAGAAAATAAAAATTATTTTTCCTGACAGGGTTCGAACCCTGAGCCCTTACAAAAAAATTTTTGAAATTTTTTTGAAAATTTTCCCTTTTGGGTGTGGAAATATTTTTCTCAAAATTTAACAATAAAAAAATTTTTTCTTACATTTGATGAGTTCCATCATTCAAAATTTGTTCAAATGCTCCATTCAATGTTGGCCAATAAATTGAAACAGTTCTTGGAACATTAAAAAAGTCACCAAAATCATCAAATCGGCGTAAGGAGGAACGAGTTCGAGGTTCGGCTACAGGCCAAAAGAACGGGGAAGAAGAACACAATGGCATTTTTTGTTTGGTTTTGAGAGTTTTTTGAGAGTGGTTTTTGTTTGTTGCTTGAATTTTTGGAATTGTTGGACTGGGAAATTTGAGGCATATTTATAGGGGAAAATTTGGTTAAGAAATAAATTTTCTAGAATATTGTAGAAATTTCTAAAAATAAAAAAAATGAGTGAAGATTTAGTGGTTTAGAAAGAAAGGGAAGGTTCTAGAATGTTCTAGAAAATAAAAAAGAAGACGGGTGGTTGTAAAAAAAGAGAGCCAGCTGACGATTTAATGAGCGCAAATTTTTGGCGTTTTCTAAAAAAAATTTTTTTAAAGAGGCTATTAGAGTCTTGGGGGTTTTGAAATTTTTTTGAAAAATTTTATAGGAAAATTTTTTAAAATGAAGAAATTTTTTTCAGAAGCCAGTT
This sequence comes from Meloidogyne enterolobii, assembly GCA_963681835.1. Lineage (NCBI taxonomy): Eukaryota > Metazoa > Nematoda > Chromadorea > Rhabditida > Meloidogynidae > Meloidogyne > Meloidogyne enterolobii. Next base: position 12,305 of record CAVMJV010000216.1, read on the forward strand.
CAACAAGCAAAACATCAGCAACAAAATTAGCTTTAAATCTCATCAAGGAAAAAGGAATATTTGGCTTATACAGAGGATTAGCCCCAACAATGGCCAGAGATGTTACATTTTCTGTTATGTATTTTCCACTTTTTGCTACACTGGATGCATTAGTATGTCTTTAAATTTTTTTAAATTTTTGACACTTTTTAATTAAAAAAATTTTTTCTAAAGGGGCCCAGAAAATCACCTCAAAGTGGAGATGCTGTTTTTTATGCTTCCTTTCTTGCTGGTATTGTAGCGGGTGCTATAGCCTCTTTTTCAGTGACTCCATTGGATGTATAAAATTAAAAAAAATTTTTAATTTAAAATTTTTGAGGTTATCAAAACACGAATTCAATTAATTGAAAAATCCTCAACAGATTCACCCCCATATAGAGGAATATTGGACGCGTTTAGGTAAAAAATTTAAAAAATATTTTTAAAGAAATTTTTTTGTAGAAAAATTTTAAAAAACGAAGGCCCTCGTGCTTTTTTCAAAGGTGCAGGCTGTCGAATGATGGTGATGGCCCCACTCTTTGGTATTGCCCAGATGGTTTATTATATTGGTGTTGCTGAATTTTTACTTGGACGTGAAAAGAGTCAACATATTTAAAATGACTAGTAGGTTCTAAAAAATTTTCTCGGTTTGTTTTTTATCTGTGATCTTTCTTAAAATTTTATTTTTTAATATCTAAATCATTTTTTCAATCTTTTCACTTGCAATAATGTGAATAGGGTTGGCGGTTCTGAACCGAGTTGAACTGAGGATTTTTCATTTTTCGGATATTGGGGTTTGTTCTCTTCCGTTTGGGTATCCAGAGATTTTTCAAGAATCGACAACCGTAAATATTAATAGAATAATAATAATAACTTAGCCAACATTTATGTTAGCGAAAAAAAAATTAGGTGGACTATTATATTCTTAAAGATAATCCCTTAAATAATTTTGGATTTTTTCATTTCTTTTTCTTTAATATTTTTATTAGTGTCCGGTATAAGCATTTTTTCGGGTCCGGAAATAATTTTGAGATTGTGAAAAAATCCTTCCAGTTTTGGATTTCAGACTCCGAAAAACATCGCCGGACACTAATGTTTATTTACCTACACAAATTATATAATAAATATTATTTTATCAAATTTTGTTTATTTCCTCAATATTATTTTTAAATAATTACTACCTTTTTTGATTTTATTTTTTTTTATTTTTTTAAATTAAAGTTTAGGGGGTATTTCAGAAAATGGTTGCAACAATTCCAACTCTTCGCCTCTTTTACCGATTATTTATTATCAAAAGAACAGCAACAAGATTAGCTTCATTAGATACCTCAATAGCCTCACCATCATCTTTTTCGTCAAATAAATTTAATCGTTATGATACAAATTTGAAATTAGTTGAAGCTTTGAATAATGAAAATTTTGATCTAATTGGAAGTCCATTAATTTTGGGAAATAAAACACAGGTTTTTTATTTATTTTAAAATAGTGCTGGGCATGGGTCCGAAGACAGGAAAAATTTGGGAGGGTGAATCAATTTTGGGGAATTTTTTTTCAATCAATTTTGAAATAGCCGGAACAGTGCCCAGGACTTTGAAAATTGAAATAAAGAATTTTTTATTTAGAAGGATTATGTCGAACTTTTCCGTGAACAATTAGATTCTGAAGAAGCATTTTTTACAATGGTCTTTTTTATTTTTTTAAATTAATTTAAAATATAAATTTACAGATTAAAAATACAACTCGAACAAGTGAGTTGGAACCAATGGAAAAATTGATAGAAAGTTGGGAATGGAAAGAACATATTGAAGAAAATTTGAATAGAATAATTGCAGAAAAGCCTATGAGTAAGGAATGTAAGGAGGTTTTTTTGTTAAATAAAGAAAATTTTTGGTAATAAATCTGAGGTGGCACTTGGAGTTCTCGACAAGACTAAATAAATCTAATTGTTAGACTAGATTTTGATTCCATTTTTATAATATGCCGGCTTTAGGGGAGAAAACTGGACTGAGGAGAGAAATTTTTATTAATTTTTTAAATTTTTACACAGTGAGAACCTTTTTCAACAATATCGACACAAAAGAATGTGCAGATAATCTATTATTATTACTTCAATCAATTTTATGTCGTGGACAAAGATCTGTTCCAATAGTTGAATTAAATAAAATTTTTCCAAGAATTATAATTAATTTATATAGAGATCCATTCTTTAGACTTTTATCTGTTGAATATAAAAAGGTTTTTTTTAATTTTTTATTAATAAAAAATTTTCTTTTTTAGAATATTGAATTATTATTTAAAGAATATATAAGATATTATTTGGATAAAAATATTTCAAAAAGATTTACAATACGGGATTGGTGGTAAGCACATATTTTCATTTTTAAAAATTGAAAGACTGCAAAGTCAGTAGTTATGTTGCAGTAATACCTAAGTCCCTAAACTACTGAAATACCAAACTAAAATTCCAAACTTCGGCATTTTTGTCATTAAAGCACGACGCTACGGGTTATCATTGGGGATTTTTTTTTATATATTTTTGTAGGTCTCTTTTTTGATCGAAATTAACAGAATTTTTGGGCCTTAAAATTTTTTAAATTTTATTTCTTTTTCAAAATTCTGTTATTTCAAAGAATATAAAAATTTTAATTTCTTTTACTAAAGGTACAAATGTGCTTCTCAACTTCAATTGCCTCCAGATTATTTTCCCCAATTTGAAGAATTTTTTAAAACACCTATTCAAGATGTGAGGACTTCTACAATATTTTTTATAAAAATTTCCAATTTAGATTTCCAATTTATTTATTTCTTTTCTAATTGAACATTGTGAATTTCCACTTTATCGAGGAACAAAAAATGAAAGCAACAACGGTAAAAAACGTTGGCAACATGCTTTTTCTATTGGAGAAGTTCAAATTGAAGAATTAAATCCACATGAAGGATTGGGTTATAAAACAAATTTTTGCAAAATGCTAAAAGTTCATTATCATATTTCGGAAATTTATTGTTCTAGACATCAATTTGAATATTTGTATTTTGAAAGTCATTTGTTACCTATGAAGGTTTGAATTTTTTTTTAATTTTTAAAAAATTAAAAATATTTTTTGAAAGGTCCCTCCACGTCCATGGCTAGACAGAGGCAAATGTGGCCCAAATTATTTTTTCAAATCAAAATTAATTCGAGATATGGACGAATATCCACATTTAAATTTAAATGCTGAATTATTGGATAAACGTATTGAAAATAAAATACAAGCTAGACCTGTTTTTGATGCTTTGAATGATTTGGGTTCTACACCGTGGAAAATTAATGAAGTAAGAAAAAATTTTTTAAACTTTTTTAAAGGTTTAGTTCACTTAAACAATATCCCTGGATTTTTTTATTTATTTGGGGAGTTTTTAAAGAAACGCCCATTTATTTTTGTTAGCGCACCAAACGAGAAATACCAAACTTCAAGAACCGCCGAAATATCAACCCTACCCAAAAAATTCCGGTATTTCTGCGGCGTTTGAAGTTTTGGTATTTCTGCGGGGTTTGGTCTGATTTTAGTACAGATCGTTAACTTTAAATTTAAAAATAAAAAATAATTTTTTTAAAGGAAATTCTCGGACATATGATGAAAGCATTAGAAATGTCTTATAATTCAAAAAATGCTTCATTTCTCAAAAAATTGGCAATTCCTAGACATCCAAAAACTTGTTGGATTCCTTTGGATTATGATAGATTTAAAAAGCAATATTTAAAAAAGAATAAAGAAGTTGAATAAAGAAGTCTTACTGTTAATTAGAGAAAAAGATTATGTAAAATATGTTGTGTCAGACAGTTAAAGTTTTGTTGTGCACTACAAATGACCAACATTACAAAAAATTCTAATTATATTTTGTGGCAAATTTTTTTGATTAATTAAGTTTTTAGATTAGCTTTTAGTCTATTTATTGTTTTATTTAATGGAATTACCTAATGGCCAAGCTATTCGGCAAAGACGAATTGGAAGTGTTCGAGAAATGGTCCAAGAAGTTGATGCTTTTGTTAAAGTAACAGATGATGTTAAAGAAGAACCAAAAGCTGTTAATGGAATTTGTGAGAGGATTTTTTAGTTGAATTTATATTGATTTTTAATTTATTTTTCAGTGACTGTCCTCAGCTTTACTTTAATTTTTGTTCTATTTATTGGAGAAATTCACAATTATTTTACCAATGATGAAGTTGAATATCGATTTTCTGTTGATACTGATGAAACGTGAGAAGTTTTTATTTTTCGAAGCTAAAATTTTGTTTTTTAAAGAAATCCAATGTTAGAAATTGATATGATTGTTGCTTCACCATGCAATAATTTGGCAGTTATGCCGATGGGTGTTGATTCAGTAGAGCCGACAAAAGATGGAACGCATATAAAGAAAACTCCAACAAGGTTTTTTGTGTTTTAAATATTTTAATATTTTTTAAAAATTGCGTCAAATGTTTAGACTTGTAACTAGGAGGATTGGAAAGAATTAAAAACCCTCATGAAAAATCCTGGCTGTGGGCGGTCCTCCAATTCGGATAAACAATGTGTTATCCGAAAGAGCGTGACTAGCTTATTGTTAACTTGGCTTACAATTGAAACTCAACCTTAATTTTGATTCCATTAATTAACTCTTTCAAATGACATTGTGTGTCCGAATCGGAGTGTGGGACATGTGACATAATTTCTAAAACTTTCTAAATCTAAAAATTAGGTATGAAATGAATGAAGAAGAAGAAAAATTATGGGAAGCATTAAAACGTGTCCATCGTGAACATTTTAAACCAGGAACTCCGTTGAAGGGACTTGATCAGGTTTTTATCAAAAATTGAATCTTTCAATCACTTTAAATTTTTAAGGTAAAATATGTTGGCAGTCATATTGAGGAGGGCTTAGAATTGGCAGAAGAAGAAAAGGAGCGGTTAGAACGTTTAGAATTGGAACAGCAACGAGCCAAATTAAAAGAAAAGAAAGGAGATGATGATGAAGGTTTTCATGAAGAACATATTATTATGATGATTGGAACTGGATTGGGCGTTTTTCAAATTATTGCTGCTGGTAGTGAACGAGGTATATTTAATTTTATTGTGTCAGTCTTTGGAATTATAAGTAAGAAGGGAAATCGGCTGTCTAGCATTTAAAAGCTTACTAGGTTGTGGTTTAAGATTTACTTAAAGAAAAGTTTAAGCAGCACCCTGGTAGCTCAGTCTGTAGAGCACCTTTGTCCTAGCTTCACTTTTAAGAGGTGCCTGGTCGAGGCTTAACATTTATCTCTCACTTAATTTCAAAATATTACCCAATCTTATTTGATTTTTAATAGGTGGAAGTGATGAACTTGAAGAGGGAAGTGCTTGCCGAATTAGTGGTAAAGTTCCAGTCCTCAAAGGAAGTGGTCATCGTTTGACAATTACAATTGGGAAATCTTTGCCTATTGGAAATATGATTCAACATCTTGGGCCTAATCAACGTTTTTTCTTTTCTTTTTAAATTATTTTTAACTGTGCATTTTTAAAGATGGAAATATTTCTCACAGAATAGAAAAATTTCATTTTGGTCCACATATTTGGGGTTTAGTTTCTCCGTTGGCTGGAAATGAACAATATGCTTCCAAACGTTTGTTTTCTTGCTTTTTCTACTTTTTGATTTTCTTTTTTCAGCCAGTACAGTCTACAAATATTTTATTAAAGGTTTCCTTTTTTATTTTTTATTTATTTTCGGGGGAGCCATGATACCAGACGTCGAAATACCAAACTCCCGAAAACGTGGGAAATGCCGAATTTGGGTAAATACAAACTCATATAGGTATTCCATTCAGTTTAAAGGTTGTTATCAATCCGCGTTTTGGTATTTCTGATTGACTTTTGGAGGTTTGGTATTTCGGCTTTTTTGTTATTACATTGTCATATAATTTAAAATTTTTATTTTTTAGTTGTTCCAACTCGTATTTACAGTAAAGGACTTTTATTTGGTCAAAATTATTTGAGTACATATCAATATGCAGTTACTTATTCGGTTTTTATTAGACTTGTTTTTTTTTAATATTTTAATTTAAATTTTAAAGAAACACGAAGCTGAAGGTGATGAACATGTTCACGATTCAATAATTTTTGATTATGAATTTGTTGCTACAGCAATTGAAGTACATCCTGTTTCCATGTTTGTTTTGTCTTTAATTTTTCTAAATTTTTTTTCAATTCTTAAGGTCCTTATTACAATTATCTTTACGTATTTGTTCTATTGTTGGAGGTATTTTTGCAACTTCAAGATTTTTGGAAGCAACAGTCTCTAAAATGGTTACTCTGCTACATTTTTAGTTGTTTTTTTTTGAAATTTCTTTTTATTAAAAAAATATTATTTCAATTAATTATTTCCTATTTTGCTATTATTTTTCCTTCATAATATTTTTTTAAATTCAAGGCAAAATTTTTTTGTTTATTTTTTCTACTGATTTTTCTTCTAGCCTTTAACTCAAAAAATGAAATTTTTTTTTTGAAAATTTAGATTCTTTAAAGGCTAACTTTATTTTTCTGAGTTGAAAGATTTAATATTATTGTCAGATTCAAAAATTGTTATTTTTTTATGGTGCTTCTTCAGAAATTCTTTCTAAAATTCTCTCGAAATAATTCTGTTACGCATTCTCTCTAACGGGTCTTTTTTTGTTTTCAGATTTTTTTCTAAATTATTTTCTTTGTTTGTTCTGATTTCTTTGTGATAAAAATTCACTATTATCACTGATACTATTTTGTAAATTTTCTAGTTGATTTTTCTAAAGAATATCTTTATTTTATAGACTTTGAAAGGTTAATTTTGATTAAAATGATTTTTAAGTAGGAGAGAGAATGTCAATAACAGTTTCGGCTGCTCAACTTGGTGAACAAAAACAGAAACAATTTAGGTTTTATTTTTAAAATTCAAAAATCTGTAGAAAATCTTTTTTTTAGTTATTTACCAAAAATCATAAATGGAGGAATTGCAGGAATTGTTGGTGTAACTTGTGTATTTCCTATAGATTTGGTCAAAACACGTTTACAAAATCAAAAAGAATTGCCTAATGGAAAGGTTCAATATCAAGGAATGTAAGGAAGAAAAATTTAATTTTTTTAAGAAATTTTTTTAAATTAAAGTTTGGATTGTGGACGTCAAACATGGAAGAATGGGGGGCCTAATGTTTACAGGTTTTTTATTGATTTTTGTGGGTTAAGTGGTTTTGGGCTGGTGATCTAGTTTGTTTATTCTCTTAGGTTCGATTCCTTTGAGTTGTGGGTTTTCCTTGGAATTTTTTTAAAATTTTTTTGTTGCTAGATGGGTCTGGTTTTTTAAATAACTTTTAAGAATTTACCTAACGGAAATTATTTTGTTGGTTATCATTTTCCTTATGTTTTTATTATTGAGGGTTCGATTCACTTGAGTAGGGGGGTTTCCTCTTTAATCCGAAATTCTTTTTCTTCTTGCTAGATGTGTTTTACATTTTTAGGCAACCTAAACTATTTTTAAGTAGCCTAGAAATTTGCTAAAAATTTATTTTTTAAGCAAAATTCGTTCATTATATTCTGGCTCCAGTGTAAATATTTTGTTGATAACTCCAGAAAAGGCAATAAAATTGGTTGCTAATGATTTTTTTCGTTATAAATTGGCATCTCCAAATGAAAAGTTTTTTTAAATTATAACTAAAAGAATTAAAAAATTTTAAAGAAAACTTTCAATACCAAAAGGAATGCTTGCAGGTGGTGCAGCAGGTTTTTGTCAAATAATTGTAACAACACCTATGGAATTACTCAAAATACAAATGCAACGTTTGTAAATTTTTTTTTAAATTTTTAAAAGTCATCAAATGTAAGAAAAAATTTTTTTATTGTTAAATTTTGAGAAAAATATTTCCACACCCAAAAGGGAAAATTTTCAAAAAAATTTCAAAAATTTTTTTGTAAGGGCTCAGGGTTCGAACCCTGTCAGGAAAAATAATTTTTATTTTCTATTTTTAATTAAAGTAATTTTTTTTCTTTTCAGTAACGATTTACTCGGCAACATCCGTCAAACAGATGATTCCTTATTCAAATTTTCTTGTGATGCTTCTGATTATCGACCTGGAGAAATTGAAGTTAAAATTGATGGAGAAGAATTAATAATTACTGCAGAACATAAAAAAGAAGACGAACATCAATCAATTCATCGTTCATTTACTCGACGTGTTCAATTACCCAAAAATATTAAAAAGGAAACAATTGAATGCAGCGTTGATTCTAATGGACAATTTAATGTTACAGCGGAATTAATTAAACCGGAAAAGAAGCAAGAAGAAAAACAAAAAGCTATTAAAATTCCAATTAAAATTGTTGGAGAAAACGGAGAAATTGAAGGGGAGAAGGCAAAAACGGCTGAACAAAAGGCCGAAGAAAAGAAGGAAGACGAAAAGGACTAGAAGGAAGATGAGAAGATGTAAACAAAAAGAAATATTCCGGAAAAACATTCTTTTACTTTAAATATTTTTGAGCGATATTCGCAATATTTTTTCTTTAATTTTCGGGAAATTTTTTGTATTCTTTTTTTAATTTAAAATAAATCTTTTTGTAAAAGGAATTGTTTATTTTTTAAAATTAAGTTAGAACTCGAACTCCCTTAGCGTGCCCCAAAACCACCCCCGTCTTATTTAAATCCACTTTTAAAAATTTAAAAAAAAATTTACAAACGTTGCATTTGTATTTTGAGTAATTCCATAGGTGTTGTTACAATTATTTGACAAAAACCTGCTGCACCACCTGCAAGCATTCCTTTTGGTATTGAAAGTTTTCTTTAAAATTTTTTAATTCTTTTAGTTATAATTTAAAAAAACTTTTCATTTGGAGATGCCAATTTATAACGAAAAAAATCATTAGCAACCAATTTTATTGCCTTTTCTGGAGTTATCAACAAAATATTTACACTGGAGCCAGAATATAATGAACGAATTTTGCTTAAAAAATAAATTTTTAGCAAATTTCTAGGCTACTTAAAAATAGTTTAGGTTGCCTAAAAATGTAAAACACATCTAGCAAGAAGAAAAAGAATTTCGGATTAAAGAGGAAACCCCCCTACTCAAGTGAATCGAACCCTCAATAATAAAAACATAAGGAAAATGATAACCAACAAAATAATTTCCGTTAGGTAAATTCTTAAAAGTTATTTAAAAAACCAGACCCATCTAGCAACAAAAAAATTTTAAAAAAATTCCAAGGAAAACCCACAACTCAAAGGAATCGAACCTAAGAGAATAAACAAACTAGATCACCAGCCCAAAACCACTTAACCCACAAAAATCAATAAAAAACCTGTAAACATTAGGCCCCCCATTCTTCCATGTTTGACGTCCACAATCCAAACTTTAATTTAAAAAAATTTCTTAAAAAAATTAAATTTTTCTTCCTTACATTCCTTGATATTGAACCTTTCCATTAGGCAATTCTTTTTGATTTTGTAAACGTGTTTTGACCAAATCTATAGGAAATACACAAGTTACACCAACAATTCCTGCAATTCCTCCATTTATGATTTTTGGTAAATAACTAAAAAAAAGATTTTCTACAGATTTTTGAATTTTAAAAATAAAACCTAAATTGTTTCTGTTTTTGTTCACCAAGTTGAGCAGCCGAAACTGTTATTGACATTCTCTCTCCTACTTAAAAATCATTTTAATCAAAATTAACCTTTCAAAGTCTATAAAATAAAGATATTCTTTAGAAAAATCAACTAGAAAATTTACAAAATAGTATCAGTGATAATAGTGAATTTTTATCACAAAGAAATCAGAACAAACAAAGAAAATAATTTAGAAAAAAATCTGAAAACAAAAAAAGACCCGTTAGAGAGAATGCGTAACAGAATTATTTCGAGAGAATTTTAGAAAGAATTTCTGAAGAAGCACCATAAAAAAATAACAATTTTTGAATCTGACAATAATATTAAATCTTTCAACTCAGAAAAATAAAGTTAGCCTTTAAAGAATCTAAATTTTCAAAAAAAAATTTCATTTTTTGAGTTAAAGGCTAGAAGAAAAATCAGTAGAAAAAATAAACAAAAAAATTTTGCCTTGAATTTAAAAAAATATTATGAAGGAAAAATAATAGCAAAATAGGAAATAATTAATTGAAATAATATTTTTTTAATAAAAAGAAATTTCAAAAAAAAACAACTAAAAATGTAGCAGAGTAACCATTTTAGAGACTGTTGCTTCCAAAAATCTTGAAGTTGCAAAAATACCTCCAACAATAGAACAAATACGTAAAGATAATTGTAATAAGGACCTTAAGAATTGAAAAAAAATTTAGAAAAATTAAAGACAAAACAAACATGGAAACAGGATGTACTTCAATTGCTGTAGCAACAAATTCATAATCAAAAATTATTGAATCGTGAACATGTTCATCACCTTCAGCTTCGTGTTTCTTTAAAATTTAAATTAAAATATTAAAAAAAAACAAGTCTAATAAAAACCGAATAAGTAACTGCATATTGATATGTACTCAAATAATTTTGACCAAATAAAAGTCCTTTACTGTAAATACGAGTTGGAACAACTAAAAAATAAAAATTTTAAATTATATGACAATGTAATAACAAAAAAGCCGAAATACCAAACCTCCAAAAGTCAATCAGAAATACCAAAACGCGGATTGATAACAACCTTTAAACTGAATGGAATACCTATATGAGTTTGTATTTACCCAAATTCGGCATTTCCCACGTTTTCGGGAGTTTGGTATTTCGACGTCTGGTATCATGGCTCCCCCGAAAATAAATAAAAAATAAAAAAGGAAACCTTTAATAAAATATTTGTAGACTGTACTGGCTGAAAAAAGAAAATCAAAAAGTAGAAAAAGCAAGAAAACAAACGTTTGGAAGCATATTGTTCATTTCCAGCCAACGGAGAAACTAAACCCCAAATATGTGGACCAAAATGAAATTTTTCTATTCTGTGAGAAATATTTCCATCTTTAAAAATGCACAGTTAAAAATAATTTAAAAAGAAAAGAAAAAACGTTGATTAGGCCCAAGATGTTGAATCATATTTCCAATAGGCAAAGATTTCCCAATTGTAATTGTCAAACGATGACCACTTCCTTTGAGGACTGGAACTTTACCACTAATTCGGCAAGCACTTCCCTCTTCAAGTTCATCACTTCCACCTATTAAAAATCAAATAAGATTGGGTAATATTTTGAAATTAAGTGAGAGATAAATGTTAAGCCTCGACCAGGCACCTCTTAAAAGTGAAGCTAGGACAAAGGTGCTCTACAGACTGAGCTACCAGGGTGCTGCTTAAACTTTTCTTTAAGTAAATCTTAAACCACAACCTAGTAAGCTTTTAAATGCTAGACAGCCGATTTCCCTTCTTACTTATAATTCCAAAGACTGACACAATAAAATTAAATATACCTCGTTCACTACCAGCAGCAATAATTTGAAAAACGCCCAATCCAGTTCCAATCATCATAATAATATGTTCTTCATGAAAACCTTCATCATCATCTCCTTTCTTTTCTTTTAATTTGGCTCGTTGCTGTTCCAATTCTAAACGTTCTAACCGCTCCTTTTCTTCTTCTGCCAATTCTAAGCCCTCCTCAATATGACTGCCAACATATTTTACCTTAAAAATTTAAAGTGATTGAAAGATTCAATTTTTGATAAAAACCTGATCAAGTCCCTTCAACGGAGTTCCTGGTTTAAAATGTTCACGATGGACACGTTTTAATGCTTCCCATAATTTTTCTTCTTCTTCATTCATTTCATACCTAATTTTTAGATTTAGAAAGTTTTAGAAATTATGTCACATGTCCCACACTCCGATTCGGACACACAATGTCATTTGAAAGAGTTAATTAATGGAATCAAAATTAAGGTTGAGTTTCAATTGTAAGCCAAGTTAACAATAAGCTAGTCACGCTCTTTCGGATAACACATTGTTTATCCGAATTGGAGGACCGCCCACAGCCAGGATTTTTCATGAGGGTTTTTAATTCTTTCCAATCCTCCTAGTTACAAGTCTAAACATTTGACGCAATTTTTAAAAAATATTAAAATATTTAAAACACAAAAAACCTTGTTGGAGTTTTCTTTATATGCGTTCCATCTTTTGTCGGCTCTACTGAATCAACACCCATCGGCATAACTGCCAAATTATTGCATGGTGAAGCAACAATCATATCAATTTCTAACATTGGATTTCTTTAAAAAACAAAATTTTAGCTTCGAAAAATAAAAACTTCTCACGTTTCATCAGTATCAACAGAAAATCGATATTCAACTTCATCATTGGTAAAATAATTGTGAATTTCTCCAATAAATAGAACAAAAATTAAAGTAAAGCTGAGGACAGTCACTGAAAAATAAATTAAAAATCAATATAAATTCAACTAAAAAATCCTCTCACAAATTCCATTAACAGCTTTTGGTTCTTCTTTAACATCATCTGTTACTTTAACAAAAGCATCAACTTCTTGGACCATTTCTCGAACACTTCCAATTCGTCTTTGCCGAATAGCTTGGCCATTAGGTAATTCCATTAAATAAAACAATAAATAGACTAAAAGCTAATCTAAAAACTTAATTAATCAAAAAAATTTGCCACAAAATATAATTAGAATTTTTTGTAATGTTGGTCATTTGTAGTGCACAACAAAACTTTAACTGTCTGACACAACATATTTTACATAATCTTTTTCTCTAATTAACAGTAAGAGATGTTCAGACAAAACGGTACATTACAAATTGGCAACAAAGAGACATGTTGACAAAATGGTACAAGAATATTTGACCGTTTTACAAAAGTTTGCCTATGTACCATTTTGTCGCGTACTGTTTTTGTAACAGACCCTTTTCATGCATTCCATTTTGTCGATTAACATAATGAAGTAGCGTTAAAAATTAATTCAAATTTTCAAGTCTTTTAAGAAAACCACTAGAGTAAAAAAATTTAAAAATAAACGTCAATTAATTTATAAAGTAAATTGTTAAAAAAATATACAAATTTTTAATAAAATCGATTCTCTTTTAAAATTTTCTTATAATATTTATAAGAATTAAAATATAGCATAAGTGAGTAAAATTCATTAAACAAAATAAATTTAAAATATATTTAAGTAAATAAAATAACATTTTAAAAAAATCGGGCAAGGCTAAAAATAAATTTTTATTTTTTTTAATTAATAAAAGAAGAGAGGAAATTTGAATATTTTTGTCAAAAATTATAGACCTTGTGTTTAAAAAATAATAATTTTTTAATTTATAAAAAGGTCTCTCTCAAAGCCCTGAAAAAAAAATAGATAAGTAATATAAAAATTGAGGTCAAAGCCACTTTAGAAAATAAGTAATTAATGTTGTAACTAAATTTTCAAATTTTCTGTTAGTAGACATTTTTAACTTTTTTTTCCAAGTTACAACATTTAGAAGAAATGTGTGAATATTTTTAATTTGTATATTTTTAAAAAAATAGCGAGAAGATACACCTTAATTTAGATCCAATTTAAATCCAAATTTTAGAAAAGAATTCTTCATTACCCAAGAAAAAAATCTCATAAATGATCTAAATTAAGGAACCAATTAAAAAAGGAATGGGAAAGTCAAAAAAATGGAATTTTTGAAAAAAAATTGAAAGGTATCTCAAAATAATAATTATTTAAAAAAGTATAAATTTAAATATAAACTTTGATTTTTTCAAGTTGAAGACCAAATATCAACATCATCTCTCCCTTTAATTTTTTATAACCACCAATTTTTAATTTAATAATTAGGCAGCAGAACCACCACCAACAACACCACTAGCTTCAGAATTATTCAACAACCTTTATTAAAAAAATAAACTTTTTATCATTTAAAAAATAGGATAGCTTGCCCGGCTCACGAAACCCCGACGATTTTTCTTTGGCAAGAAACCCCGACCCGAAGACTCTACCACAAAAAATCCCAAAAGGATATCGAATTGCTATCCAATTAAAAAAAATTTTTTTTTAAGAAAAACCTTTTAGTTTTAGCACGTCTATTTTTAAACCAAATTTTTACATTATGTGTAGAAACTGGTGGATAATTTTGTCGATAAGTCATTGAATTTAAATAGTCAGTGTACTAAAAGAAAATTAAAAAATAAAAATTAAAAAAATTAAAAAAAAATAAAAACCTGTTCAATTTGTAACCATCCTGGATGTGGATTATCATCAAACCAGCGTTCAAGAATTGGCTTTAAAAAATTAAATTTTTTTAATAAAATTATTATCTGGACAGTGTAAAGGACCCAATTTCCCTACTTTAATTTTTCCTCTCATTTCTTAAATTTTTGGAGGAAACCCCAAAATCTTGTTCACCCATTATGTAACAAAAAAGTAAACCTGAATAACGAATTTGACAATGGAAGAGAGTTAATGAGTCTTACATACACTTACTATAATAATTCAAACGGAATAGAAAAAGAATGAACAAATTAAAGAGGTGGATTCAAGTAAAACTTGCAGGGAACAGAGATATGCTTTAAGGGGAAGGGTTTAGAATTCCTACTGCCGAAACAACAAAAATAAATTTGAAAAAAAAATTTAAAAAAAGCAAACAAACCAATTCACTCAACGGATCAAACATTAATCTCGATCTTGATTGATTAGCAGAATTACCATTCCCACCATTTGCCCCAACATTGTTTTGTCCGTCAATATTTTGTTGTTGTGGGGGTGGAGAAGAAAATTCATTTTCTAATTTAAAATTGAGTAATCCAGATTCTAATTTTATTGCTGAAAAATTAAAAAAAATTTGAAAAAAAAATTTTTCTCGCTAACGTGAAATAGAAGAATATGAAGGTGAAGAACCAACATTATTAATTAAAGCTGTTGCTGTATTATTATTAGCCATGTTGTTTGCCGCAGATAATGAATAAGCAGAAGAAAAATTGTTGTTATTATTAGAATCATTTGTAGAAGAACAAGATTGTTGGTGAGAAAAATCCTTTAAAGAAAAATTTTTGTAATAAAAAATAAAATTGTACAAAAAAAGCGAGACATTAGTGATTGTTGATTTTTGGTAAATTTTTGGATATCTGAACCCGAACCAAGAAAAATGCTCGGTTCTTCGGAAAAATTCTAGGAATCGACATTCAAATCGACAATCGACATTCATTCTTAATCGACATAATCGACAGTTTTAGGCCAAAATTTATAAAAAATTAAAATCGAAATAGAAGTTTAATTTTCTGCCTACTGACTTAAAGCAGAATTAGACACGAAATACAACTTGACTTTTTGACCTTTTTCCATCCGTACTTAGAAAAACTGGAATTGGTTGGCAGATCCGGATATACGAAGATATCCAAGATATACCAACCATAATCCCATTTAATGTACCCCCTCCTCTCTCTCTTCCCTATAGAATAAGACCTAATGAGCTAGTGCCTAATATTGTTTCTTTAAAAAATTTAAAAAACCATAGAATTATTTCCATTATTATCAACAAATTTTGAACGAATATCCACAATTGGAGGGCCATTTGCTAAAGGAATATGTACATTATTCTCGTCATTTTCCACAGATTTTCCTTCACAATTATTTGAATTATTTAATCCAGAAGCAAAAAGTGAAGCCATTTTTTGTTGTAAATGAATTGCTGTATCCATATTACCTGTTGCTAATGCTGAGGCTAATGAATAAAATAAATTGGTGTTGGAATTGTTATTTGTTAAATTTTGATGATGTTGATGATTAAGTGAAGCTAAAGGGGAAAAAATTTTAAGTAAAAAAGTTTTCGATTTTTTGTCAATTTTTGAAATTGTAAAAGGTTTTGATTTTTTTGAAATTAAAAAAAAAATTTTCAAAAAAGGCTATAAAAATTTCGAAATTTTTCAACGTAGTTTCTAAAGAATTTAAAATTATTTCCAATTTTAAATTTAAAAAATTCAAATTAAACAAACTCTGATTTTCAATATTTCCTCCTCCTCCCCCACTTCCAACATTAGAAACAGCATTTGAAGTCATTAAAGTAGTCAAAGGTTGATTATTCATTGAATGAATTCCTCCACCATTACTTCCAACATTTACAACAACTCCTGGAGAAGAAGCGGAAGAACAAGACTGGTTTTGTTGTGATTGTTCTTGGACTAAAACAAGAGGAATATTAAACGATAAATAAATTACTTTTAAATTCCTAATTTAAAATATACAAAAAATTTTTTCTAAATAAATCAAAGAGTCTCATAAACTTTAAAAATTAAAATCAAAAAACCTTGATTTTCAACAGCAGCAATATTATTATTATTCACAACACCAGTAGCATTTAAAGGTAATATAGCTAAAGGTCCACTTCCTCCATTACCAACAATTCCATTTACAGCAGTTCCAGACGAAGACGAATTTGAAGAACACGATTGTCTTTGTTGTTGCTGCAATTGTGATTGTTGTGTTGCTTGTACTGCTTGAGCTTGTTGTTGTTGTGCTGCTAAACGTTGCATTGTTCTCCTTTGATTCGCAAACCAATTACAAATTTGTTGATAAGTTACTTTATTGTTTGCACGGCGATATTGGGAAGAATTTAAAATATTCATATAATTAATTAATTTTTGTCTTGAAGGATTTGAATCTGAGCGAAACCAACGTTCCAAACGAGGCTGTAGAAAAAAATTTTAAAAATCAATTTTTTGGCTCTGTTAGAGATTAGTAGTCCA
This sequence comes from Meloidogyne enterolobii, assembly GCA_963681835.1. Lineage (NCBI taxonomy): Eukaryota > Metazoa > Nematoda > Chromadorea > Rhabditida > Meloidogynidae > Meloidogyne > Meloidogyne enterolobii. Next base: position 28,991 of record CAVMJV010000216.1, read on the forward strand.
ATGAACTTTTAAGAATCAAACCAAAATTTTATAATCTAAAGGAGGAAATAAATGTCTAAATGAGAGGGGCGGGTAACAGACTCGGAAAGACGGACTCGTAAAATTCCATTGGACTCATGAATTAAAATAGATACAAAAAAATTTTTAAATTTTAAAAAAAATTACCAACCATTTCACTCAATGGACTAAAACGAGTTCCATAATTTGAACTTTAAAAACAAACTTAAAAAAAAATTCAACTCGAAAAAAAACCTCTTTTTATTATTTTCGTCTTGTTGTGTAGCCATCTGTTCTAGCCATTCATTAACTGCTTGCATTTGTTCACGGTTAGACCAAGCAGAACATTGTTGGTCGTTTTGTATGACGTTTTGAAGAATTTCCTTTTAAATTAAAATTTTTTTTTATAAAAACTTTGACCCCCAACCCACGGCTAGGGGGGGTCAGAAAATCTCCAAGGGTTCAGAAAAAATTTTTTTACCTTAACTTCCTGTCCATTTGATGTGGTCAAAATACGTGGTTGCTGTTCTATAGCAGTTTTGAGAAGTCTCTGTTTTAATTCTGTAAGGCACTGACCATTCGATTCGGATTGTGAACTTAAAAAAAAATTTTTTTTAATTTCAAAAAATTTTTCAAAAATTTTTTGCCCTTTTAAAATTTTATAAATAAAAAATTTATTTTAATCTTTTATCAAATTTTAAAATTAAATTAAAAGCCGATTTAATCCAAAAAAAATTTTTTATCTTAAAAATAAAGATAATTTTATATATTTTTTATATTAATCTTTTCTAATCTCTTTCCCCTTTAAGAATACATACATACAATATCTAAAAATTGTTTTCTTCAAAATTATTTTGAAATTATAGAAAAAAATTTTTTTGGCCAAACAAGTCCCCCCTGTTTTTTCCTTTCTTTACTTTGTCCTATCCAAAATACATCCATCCTTTTCTTATCAGGGCCAATATTTTAGAAAAGAAAGGTAAGGGAAGAAGATAAATAAATTGAAGATGGAGGGAGGAGGTTTAATGATTTTTTTTGGTGAAAGTAAAGAAAGGAAAGAAAGGAGAAAGTTTGCCTCGCTGATCCAAATTGATCCCCCGTCATTTTTTCTCCTATTTTCCCCATTTTTTCTCAAATTTTATAAGGTAAACGTAAATACAAATAAGGAAAGGATCACGCGATAAACAAGAAAAAAATTTTTTTGAAAAAATAAATAAAAGAGATATCGAAAAATATTATAAAAAAAAGAAGAGTTTGGAGAAAATTAGTCAAGTGGAAACTAATTTTAAAAAATTTGAAAAAAATTTCTTTTAAAAAATTCAAAAAAAAACTTACTGTTTAGCCAATATTTTAAGTGTCATATGTGTTGAAATTTCACGAAATAAATTTGATACCAACTCTTCAGGATTATCTGTTATCGCCTCAAAAGATATAGGCTTCCAACCGTTAATTTGTATGAGATTTTTTATTCTTAAAGGGGAAAGAGATTAGAAAAGATTAATATAAAAAATATATAAAATTATCTTTATTTTTAAGATAAAAAATTTTTTTTGGATTAAATCGGCTTTTAATTTAATTTTAAAATTTGATAAAAGATTAAAATAAATTTTTTATTTATAAAATTTTAAAAGGGCAAAAAATTTTTGAAAAATTTTTTGAAATTAAAAAAAATTTTTTTTTAAGTTCACAATCCGAATCGAATGGTCAGTGCCTTACAGAATTAAAACAGAGACTTCTCAAAACTGCTATAGAACAGCAACCACGTATTTTGACCACATCAAATGGACAGGAAGTTAAGGTAAAAAAATTTTTTCTGAACCCTTGGAGATTTTCTGACCCCCCCTAGCCGTGGGTTGGGGGTCAAAGTTTTTATAAAAAAAAATTTTAATTTAAAAGGAAATTCTTCAAAACGTCATACAAAACGACCAACAATGTTCTGCTTGGTCTAACCGTGAACAAATGCAAGCAGTTAATGAATGGCTAGAACAGATGGCTACACAACAAGACGAAAATAATAAAAAGAGGTTTTTTTTCGAGTTGAATTTTTTTTTAAGTTTGTTTTTAAAGTTCAAATTATGGAACTCGTTTTAGTCCATTGAGTGAAATGGTTGGTAATTTTTTTTAAAATTAAAAAATTTTTTTGTATCTATTTTAATTCATGAGTCCAATGGAATTTTACGAGTCCGTCTTTCCGAGTCTGTTACCCGCCCCTCTCATTTAGACATTTATTTCCTCCTTTAGATTATAAAATTTTGGTTTGATTCTTAAAAGTTCATTGGACTACTAATCTCTAACAGAGCCAAAAAATTGATTTTTAAAATTTTTTTCTACAGCCTCGTTTGGAACGTTGGTTTCGCTCAGATTCAAATCCTTCAAGACAAAAATTAATTAATTATATGAATATTTTAAATTCTTCCCAATATCGCCGTGCAAACAATAAAGTAACTTATCAACAAATTTGTAATTGGTTTGCGAATCAAAGGAGAACAATGCAACGTTTAGCAGCACAACAACAACAAGCTCAAGCAGTACAAGCAACACAACAATCACAATTGCAGCAACAACAAAGACAATCGTGTTCTTCAAATTCGTCTTCGTCTGGAACTGCTGTAAATGGAATTGTTGGTAATGGAGGAAGTGGACCTTTAGCTATATTACCTTTAAATGCTACTGGTGTTGTGAATAATAATAATATTGCTGCTGTTGAAAATCAAGGTTTTTTGATTTTAATTTTTAAAGTTTATGAGACTCTTTGATTTATTTAGAAAAAATTTTTTGTATATTTTAAATTAGGAATTTAAAAGTAATTTATTTATCGTTTAATATTCCTCTTGTTTTAGTCCAAGAACAATCACAACAAAACCAGTCTTGTTCTTCCGCTTCTTCTCCAGGAGTTGTTGTAAATGTTGGAAGTAATGGTGGAGGAATTCATTCAATGAATAATCAACCTTTGACTACTTTAATGACTTCAAATGCTGTTTCTAATGTTGGAAGTGGGGGAGGAGGAGGAAATATTGAAAATCAGAGTTTGTTTAATTTGAATTTTTTAAATTTAAAATTGGAAATAATTTTAAATTCTTTAGAAACTACGTTGAAAAATTTCGAAATTTTTATAGCCTTTTTTGAAAATTTTTTTTTTAATTTCAAAAAAATCAAAACCTTTTACAATTTCAAAAATTGACAAAAAATCGAAAACTTTTTTACTTAAAATTTTTTCCCCTTTAGCTTCACTTAATCATCAACATCATCAAAATTTAACAAATAACAATTCCAACACCAATTTATTTTATTCATTAGCCTCAGCATTAGCAACAGGTAATATGGATACAGCAATTCATTTACAACAAAAAATGGCTTCACTTTTTGCTTCTGGATTAAATAATTCAAATAATTGTGAAGGAAAATCTGTGGAAAATGACGAGAATAATGTACATATTCCTTTAGCAAATGGCCCTCCAATTGTGGATATTCGTTCAAAATTTGTTGATAATAATGGAAATAATTCTATGGTTTTTTAAATTTTTTAAAGAAACAATATTAGGCACTAGCTCATTAGGTCTTATTCTATAGGGAAGAGAGAGAGGAGGGGGTACATTAAATGGGATTATGGTTGGTATATCTTGGATATCTTCGTATATCCGGATCTGCCAACCAATTCCAGTTTTTCTAAGTACGGATGGAAAAAGGTCAAAAAGTCAAGTTGTATTTCGTGTCTAATTCTGCTTTAAGTCAGTAGGCAGAAAATTAAACTTCTATTTCGATTTTAATTTTTTATAAATTTTGGCCTAAAACTGTCGATTATGTCGATTAAGAATGAATGTCGATTGTCGATTTGAATGTCGATTCCTAGAATTTTTCCGAAGAACCGAGCATTTTTCTTGGTTCGGGTTCAGATATCCAAAAATTTACCAAAAATCAACAATCACTAATGTCTCGCTTTTTTTGTACAATTTTATTTTTTATTACAAAAATTTTTCTTTAAAGGATTTTTCTCACCAACAATCTTGTTCTTCTACAAATGATTCTAATAATAACAACAATTTTTCTTCTGCTTATTCATTATCTGCGGCAAACAACATGGCTAATAATAATACAGCAACAGCTTTAATTAATAATGTTGGTTCTTCACCTTCATATTCTTCTATTTCACGTTAGCGAGAAAAATTTTTTTTTCAAATTTTTTTTAATTTTTCAGCAATAAAATTAGAATCTGGATTACTCAATTTTAAATTAGAAAATGAATTTTCTTCTCCACCCCCACAACAACAAAATATTGACGGACAAAACAATGTTGGGGCAAATGGTGGGAATGGTAATTCTGCTAATCAATCAAGATCGAGATTAATGTTTGATCCGTTGAGTGAATTGGTTTGTTTGCTTTTTTTAAATTTTTTTTTCAAATTTATTTTTGTTGTTTCGGCAGTAGGAATTCTAAACCCTTCCCCTTAAAGCATATCTCTGTTCCCTGCAAGTTTTACTTGAATCCACCTCTTTAATTTGTTCATTCTTTTTCTATTCCGTTTGAATTATTATAGTAAGTGTATGTAAGACTCATTAACTCTCTTCCATTGTCAAATTCGTTATTCAGGTTTACTTTTTTGTTACATAATGGGTGAACAAGATTTTGGGGTTTCCTCCAAAAATTTAAGAAATGAGAGGAAAAATTAAAGTAGGGAAATTGGGTCCTTTACACTGTCCAGATAATAATTTTATTAAAAAAATTTAATTTTTTAAAGCCAATTCTTGAACGCTGGTTTGATGATAATCCACATCCAGGATGGTTACAAATTGAACAGGTTTTTATTTTTTTTTAATTTTTTTAATTTTTATTTTTTAATTTTCTTTTAGTACACTGACTATTTAAATTCAATGACTTATCGACAAAATTATCCACCAGTTTCTACACATAATGTAAAAATTTGGTTTAAAAATAGACGTGCTAAAACTAAAAGGTTTTTCTTAAAAAAAAATTTTTTTTAATTGGATAGCAATTCGATATCCTTTTGGGATTTTTTGTGGTAGAGTCTTCGGGTCGGGGTTTCTTGCCAAAGAAAAATCGTCGGGGTTTCGTGAGCCGGGCAAGCTATCCTATTTTTTAAATGATAAAAAGTTTATTTTTTTAATAAAGGTTGTTGAATAATTCTGAAGCTAGTGGTGTTGTTGGTGGTGGTTCTGCTGCCTAATTATTAAATTAAAAATTGGTGGTTATAAAAAATTAAAGGGAGAGATGATGTTGATATTTGGTCTTCAACTTGAAAAAATCAAAGTTTATATTTAAATTTATACTTTTTTAAATAATTATTATTTTGAGATACCTTTCAATTTTTTTTCAAAAATTCCATTTTTTTGACTTTCCCATTCCTTTTTTAATTGGTTCCTTAATTTAGATCATTTATGAGATTTTTTTCTTGGGTAATGAAGAATTCTTTTCTAAAATTTGGATTTAAATTGGATCTAAATTAAGGTGTATCTTCTCGCTATTTTTTTAAAAATATACAAATTAAAAATATTCACACATTTCTTCTAAATGTTGTAACTTGGAAAAAAAAGTTAAAAATGTCTACTAACAGAAAATTTGAAAATTTAGTTACAACATTAATTACTTATTTTCTAAAGTGGCTTTGACCTCAATTTTTATATTACTTATCTATTTTTTTTTCAGGGCTTTGAGAGAGACCTTTTTATAAATTAAAAAATTATTATTTTTTAAACACAAGGTCTATAATTTTTGACAAAAATATTCAAATTTCCTCTCTTCTTTTATTAATTAAAAAAAATAAAAATTTATTTTTAGCCTTGCCCGATTTTTTTAAAATGTTATTTTATTTACTTAAATATATTTTAAATTTATTTTGTTTAATGAATTTTACTCACTTATGCTATATTTTAATTCTTATAAATATTATAAGAAAATTTTAAAAGAGAATCGATTTTATTAAAAATTTGTATATTTTTTTAACAATTTACTTTATAAATTAATTGACGTTTATTTTTAAATTTTTTTACTCTAGTGGTTTTCTTAAAAGACTTGAAAATTTGAATTAATTTTTAACGCTACTTCATTATGTTAATCGACAAAATGGAATGCATGAAAAGGGTCTGTTACAAAAACAGTACGCGACAAAATGGTACATAGGCAAACTTTTGTAAAACGGTCAAATATTCTTGTACCATTTTGTCAACATGTCTCTTTGTTGCCAATTTGTAATGTACCGTTTTGTCTGAACATCTCTTACTGTTAATTAGAGAAAAAGATTATGTAAAATATGTTGTGTCAGACAGTTAAAGTTTTGTTGTGCACTACAAATGACCAACATTACAAAAAATTCTAATTATATTTTGTGGCAAATTTTTTTGATTAATTAAGTTTTTAGATTAGCTTTTAGTCTATTTATTGTTTTATTTAATGGAATTACCTAATGGCCAAGCTATTCGGCAAAGACGAATTGGAAGTGTTCGAGAAATGGTCCAAGAAGTTGATGCTTTTGTTAAAGTAACAGATGATGTTAAAGAAGAACCAAAAGCTGTTAATGGAATTTGTGAGAGGATTTTTTAGTTGAATTTATATTGATTTTTAATTTATTTTTCAGTGACTGTCCTCAGCTTTACTTTAATTTTTGTTCTATTTATTGGAGAAATTCACAATTATTTTACCAATGATGAAGTTGAATATCGATTTTCTGTTGATACTGATGAAACGTGAGAAGTTTTTATTTTTCGAAGCTAAAATTTTGTTTTTTAAAGAAATCCAATGTTAGAAATTGATATGATTGTTGCTTCACCATGCAATAATTTGGCAGTTATGCCGATGGGTGTTGATTCAGTAGAGCCGACAAAAGATGGAACGCATATAAAGAAAACTCCAACAAGGTTTTTTGTGTTTTAAATATTTTAATATTTTTTAAAAATTGCGTCAAATGTTTAGACTTGTAACTAGGAGGATTGGAAAGAATTAAAAACCCTCATGAAAAATCCTGGCTGTGGGCGGTCCTCCAATTCGGATAAACAATGTGTTATCCGAAAGAGCGTGACTAGCTTATTGTTAACTTGGCTTACAATTGAAACTCAACCTTAATTTTGATTCCATTAATTAACTCTTTCAAATGACATTGTGTGTCCGAATCGGAGTGTGGGACATGTGACATAATTTCTAAAACTTTCTAAATCTAAAAATTAGGTATGAAATGAATGAAGAAGAAGAAAAATTATGGGAAGCATTAAAACGTGTCCATCGTGAACATTTTAAACCAGGAACTCCGTTGAAGGGACTTGATCAGGTTTTTATCAAAAATTGAATCTTTCAATCACTTTAAATTTTTAAGGTAAAATATGTTGGCAGTCATATTGAGGAGGGCTTAGAATTGGCAGAAGAAGAAAAGGAGCGGTTAGAACGTTTAGAATTGGAACAGCAACGAGCCAAATTAAAAGAAAAGAAAGGAGATGATGATGAAGGTTTTCATGAAGAACATATTATTATGATGATTGGAACTGGATTGGGCGTTTTTCAAATTATTGCTGCTGGTAGTGAACGAGGTATATTTAATTTTATTGTGTCAGTCTTTGGAATTATAAGTAAGAAGGGAAATCGGCTGTCTAGCATTTAAAAGCTTACTAGGTTGTGGTTTAAGATTTACTTAAAGAAAAGTTTAAGCAGCACCCTGGTAGCTCAGTCTGTAGAGCACCTTTGTCCTAGCTTCACTTTTAAGAGGTGCCTGGTCGAGGCTTAACATTTATCTCTCACTTAATTTCAAAATATTACCCAATCTTATTTGATTTTTAATAGGTGGAAGTGATGAACTTGAAGAGGGAAGTGCTTGCCGAATTAGTGGTAAAGTTCCAGTCCTCAAAGGAAGTGGTCATCGTTTGACAATTACAATTGGGAAATCTTTGCCTATTGGAAATATGATTCAACATCTTGGGCCTAATCAACGTTTTTTCTTTTCTTTTTAAATTATTTTTAACTGTGCATTTTTAAAGATGGAAATATTTCTCACAGAATAGAAAAATTTCATTTTGGTCCACATATTTGGGGTTTAGTTTCTCCGTTGGCTGGAAATGAACAATATGCTTCCAAACGTTTGTTTTCTTGCTTTTTCTACTTTTTGATTTTCTTTTTTCAGCCAGTACAGTCTACAAATATTTTATTAAAGGTTTCCTTTTTTATTTTTTATTTATTTTCGGGGGAGCCATGATACCAGACGTCGAAATACCAAACTCCCGAAAACGTGGGAAATGCCGAATTTGGGTAAATACAAACTCATATAGGTATTCCATTCAGTTTAAAGGTTGTTATCAATCCGCGTTTTGGTATTTCTGATTGACTTTTGGAGGTTTGGTATTTCGGCTTTTTTGTTATTACATTGTCATATAATTTAAAATTTTTATTTTTTAGTTGTTCCAACTCGTATTTACAGTAAAGGACTTTTATTTGGTCAAAATTATTTGAGTACATATCAATATGCAGTTACTTATTCGGTTTTTATTAGACTTGTTTTTTTTTAATATTTTAATTTAAATTTTAAAGAAACACGAAGCTGAAGGTGATGAACATGTTCACGATTCAATAATTTTTGATTATGAATTTGTTGCTACAGCAATTGAAGTACATCCTGTTTCCATGTTTGTTTTGTCTTTAATTTTTCTAAATTTTTTTTCAATTCTTAAGGTCCTTATTACAATTATCTTTACGTATTTGTTCTATTGTTGGAGGTATTTTTGCAACTTCAAGATTTTTGGAAGCAACAGTCTCTAAAATGGTTACTCTGCTACATTTTTAGTTGTTTTTTTTTGAAATTTCTTTTTATTAAAAAAATATTATTTCAATTAATTATTTCCTATTTTGCTATTATTTTTCCTTCATAATATTTTTTTAAATTCAAGGCAAAATTTTTTTGTTTATTTTTTCTACTGATTTTTCTTCTAGCCTTTAACTCAAAAAATGAAATTTTTTTTTGAAAATTTAGATTCTTTAAAGGCTAACTTTATTTTTCTGAGTTGAAAGATTTAATATTATTGTCAGATTCAAAAATTGTTATTTTTTTATGGTGCTTCTTCAGAAATTCTTTCTAAAATTCTCTCGAAATAATTCTGTTACGCATTCTCTCTAACGGGTCTTTTTTTGTTTTCAGATTTTTTTCTAAATTATTTTCTTTGTTTGTTCTGATTTCTTTGTGATAAAAATTCACTATTATCACTGATACTATTTTGTAAATTTTCTAGTTGATTTTTCTAAAGAATATCTTTATTTTATAGACTTTGAAAGGTTAATTTTGATTAAAATGATTTTTAAGTAGGAGAGAGAATGTCAATAACAGTTTCGGCTGCTCAACTTGGTGAACAAAAACAGAAACAATTTAGGTTTTATTTTTAAAATTCAAAAATCTGTAGAGAATCTTTTTTTTAGTTATTTACCAAAAATCATAAATGGAGGAATTGCAGGAATTGTTGGTGTAACTTGTGTATTTCCTATAGATTTGGTCAAAACACGTTTACAAAATCAAAAAGAATTGCCTAATGGAAAGGTTCAATATCAAGGAATGTAAGGAAGAAAAATTTAATTTTTTTAAGAAATTTTTTTAAATTAAAGTTTGGATTGTGGACGTCAAACATGGAAGAATGGGGGGCCTAATGTTTACAGGTTTTTTATTGATTTTTGTGGGTTAAGTGGTTTTGGGCTGGTGATCTAGTTTGTTTATTCTCTTAGGTTCGATTCCTTTGAGTTGTGGGTTTTCCTTGGAATTTTTTTAAAATTTTTTTGTTGCTAGATGGGTCTGGTTTTTTAAATAACTTTTAAGAATTTACCTAACGGAAATTATTTTGTTGGTTATCATTTTCCTTATGTTTTTATTATTGAGGGTTCGATTCACTTGAGTAGGGGGGTTTCCTCTTTAATCCGAAATTCTTTTTCTTCTTGCTAGATGTGTTTTACATTTTTAGGCAACCTAAACTATTTTTAAGTAGCCTAGAAATTTGCTAAAAATTTATTTTTTAAGCAAAATTCGTTCATTATATTCTGGCTCCAGTGTAAATATTTTGTTGATAACTCCAGAAAAGGCAATAAAATTGGTTGCTAATGATTTTTTTCGTTATAAATTGGCATCTCCAAATGAAAAGTTTTTTTAAATTATAACTAAAAGAATTAAAAAATTTTAAAGAAAACTTTCAATACCAAAAGGAATGCTTGCAGGTGGTGCAGCAGGTTTTTGTCAAATAATTGTAACAACACCTATGGAATTACTCAAAATACAAATGCAACGTTTGTAAATTTTTTTTTAAATTTTTAAAAGTGGATTTAAATAAGACGGGGGTGGTTTTGGGGCACGCTAAGGGAGTTCGAGTTCTAACTTAATTTTAAAAAATAAACAATTCCTTTTACAAAAAGATTTATTTTAAATTAAAAAAAGAATACAAAAAATTTCCCGAAAATTAAAGAAAAAATATTGCGAATATCGCTCAAAAATATTTAAAGTAAAAGAATGTTTTTCCGGAATATTTCTTTTTGTTTACATCTTCTCATCTTCCTTCTAGTCCTTTTCGTCTTCCTTCTTTTCTTCGGCCTTTTGTTCAGCCGTTTTTGCCTTCTCCCCTTCAATTTCTCCGTTTTCTCCAACAATTTTAATTGGAATTTTAATAGCTTTTTGTTTTTCTTCTTGCTTCTTTTCCGGTTTAATTAATTCCGCTGTAACATTAAATTGTCCATTAGAATCAACGCTGCATTCAATTGTTTCCTTTTTAATATTTTTGGGTAATTGAACACGTCGAGTAAATGAACGATGAATTGATTGATGTTCGTCTTCTTTTTTATGTTCTGCAGTAATTATTAATTCTTCTCCATCAATTTTAACTTCAATTTCTCCAGGTCGATAATCAGAAGCATCACAAGAAAATTTGAATAAGGAATCATCTGTTTGACGGATGTTGCCGAGTAAATCGTTACTGAAAAGAAAAAAAATTACTTTAATTAAAAATAGAAAATAAAAATTATTTTTCCTGACAGGGTTCGAACCCTGAGCCCTTACAAAAAAATTTTTGAAATTTTTTTGAAAATTTTCCCTTTTGGGTGTGGAAATATTTTTCTCAAAATTTAACAATAAAAAAATTTTTTCTTACATTTGATGACTTTTAAAAATTTAAAAAAAAATTTACAAACGTTGCATTTGTATTTTGAGTAATTCCATAGGTGTTGTTACAATTATTTGACAAAAACCTGCTGCACCACCTGCAAGCATTCCTTTTGGTATTGAAAGTTTTCTTTAAAATTTTTTAATTCTTTTAGTTATAATTTAAAAAAACTTTTCATTTGGAGATGCCAATTTATAACGAAAAAAATCATTAGCAACCAATTTTATTGCCTTTTCTGGAGTTATCAACAAAATATTTACACTGGAGCCAGAATATAATGAACGAATTTTGCTTAAAAAATAAATTTTTAGCAAATTTCTAGGCTACTTAAAAATAGTTTAGGTTGCCTAAAAATGTAAAACACATCTAGCAAGAAGAAAAAGAATTTCGGATTAAAGAGGAAACCCCCCTACTCAAGTGAATCGAACCCTCAATAATAAAAACATAAGGAAAATGATAACCAACAAAATAATTTCCGTTAGGTAAATTCTTAAAAGTTATTTAAAAAACCAGACCCATCTAGCAACAAAAAAATTTTAAAAAAATTCCAAGGAAAACCCACAACTCAAAGGAATCGAACCTAAGAGAATAAACAAACTAGATCACCAGCCCAAAACCACTTAACCCACAAAAATCAATAAAAAACCTGTAAACATTAGGCCCCCCATTCTTCCATGTTTGACGTCCACAATCCAAACTTTAATTTAAAAAAATTTCTTAAAAAAATTAAATTTTTCTTCCTTACATTCCTTGATATTGAACCTTTCCATTAGGCAATTCTTTTTGATTTTGTAAACGTGTTTTGACCAAATCTATAGGAAATACACAAGTTACACCAACAATTCCTGCAATTCCTCCATTTATGATTTTTGGTAAATAACTAAAAAAAAGATTTTCTACAGATTTTTGAATTTTAAAAATAAAACCTAAATTGTTTCTGTTTTTGTTCACCAAGTTGAGCAGCCGAAACTGTTATTGACATTCTCTCTCCTACTTAAAAATCATTTTAATCAAAATTAACCTTTCAAAGTCTATAAAATAAAGATATTCTTTAGAAAAATCAACTAGAAAATTTACAAAATAGTATCAGTGATAATAGTGAATTTTTATCACAAAGAAATCAGAACAAACAAAGAAAATAATTTAGAAAAAAATCTGAAAACAAAAAAAGACCCGTTAGAGAGAATGCGTAACAGAATTATTTCGAGAGAATTTTAGAAAGAATTTCTGAAGAAGCACCATAAAAAAATAACAATTTTTGAATCTGACAATAATATTAAATCTTTCAACTCAGAAAAATAAAGTTAGCCTTTAAAGAATCTAAATTTTCAAAAAAAAATTTCATTTTTTGAGTTAAAGGCTAGAAGAAAAATCAGTAGAAAAAATAAACAAAAAAATTTTGCCTTGAATTTAAAAAAATATTATGAAGGAAAAATAATAGCAAAATAGGAAATAATTAATTGAAATAATATTTTTTTAATAAAAAGAAATTTCAAAAAAAAACAACTAAAAATGTAGCAGAGTAACCATTTTAGAGACTGTTGCTTCCAAAAATCTTGAAGTTGCAAAAATACCTCCAACAATAGAACAAATACGTAAAGATAATTGTAATAAGGACCTTAAGAATTGAAAAAAAATTTAGAAAAATTAAAGACAAAACAAACATGGAAACAGGATGTACTTCAATTGCTGTAGCAACAAATTCATAATCAAAAATTATTGAATCGTGAACATGTTCATCACCTTCAGCTTCGTGTTTCTTTAAAATTTAAATTAAAATATTAAAAAAAAACAAGTCTAATAAAAACCGAATAAGTAACTGCATATTGATATGTACTCAAATAATTTTGACCAAATAAAAGTCCTTTACTGTAAATACGAGTTGGAACAACTAAAAAATAAAAATTTTAAATTATATGACAATGTAATAACAAAAAAGCCGAAATACCAAACCTCCAAAAGTCAATCAGAAATACCAAAACGCGGATTGATAACAACCTTTAAACTGAATGGAATACCTATATGAGTTTGTATTTACCCAAATTCGGCATTTCCCACGTTTTCGGGAGTTTGGTATTTCGACGTCTGGTATCATGGCTCCCCCGAAAATAAATAAAAAATAAAAAAGGAAACCTTTAATAAAATATTTGTAGACTGTACTGGCTGAAAAAAGAAAATCAAAAAGTAGAAAAAGCAAGAAAACAAACGTTTGGAAGCATATTGTTCATTTCCAGCCAACGGAGAAACTAAACCCCAAATATGTGGACCAAAATGAAATTTTTCTATTCTGTGAGAAATATTTCCATCTTTAAAAATGCACAGTTAAAAATAATTTAAAAAGAAAAGAAAAAACGTTGATTAGGCCCAAGATGTTGAATCATATTTCCAATAGGCAAAGATTTCCCAATTGTAATTGTCAAACGATGACCACTTCCTTTGAGGACTGGAACTTTACCACTAATTCGGCAAGCACTTCCCTCTTCAAGTTCATCACTTCCACCTATTAAAAATCAAATAAGATTGGGTAATATTTTGAAATTAAGTGAGAGATAAATGTTAAGCCTCGACCAGGCACCTCTTAAAAGTGAAGCTAGGACAAAGGTGCTCTACAGACTGAGCTACCAGGGTGCTGCTTAAACTTTTCTTTAAGTAAATCTTAAACCACAACCTAGTAAGCTTTTAAATGCTAGACAGCCGATTTCCCTTCTTACTTATAATTCCAAAGACTGACACAATAAAATTAAATATACCTCGTTCACTACCAGCAGCAATAATTTGAAAAACGCCCAATCCAGTTCCAATCATCATAATAATATGTTCTTCATGAAAACCTTCATCATCATCTCCTTTCTTTTCTTTTAATTTGGCTCGTTGCTGTTCCAATTCTAAACGTTCTAACCGCTCCTTTTCTTCTTCTGCCAATTCTAAGCCCTCCTCAATATGACTGCCAACATATTTTACCTTAAAAATTTAAAGTGATTGAAAGATTCAATTTTTGATAAAAACCTGATCAAGTCCCTTCAACGGAGTTCCTGGTTTAAAATGTTCACGATGGACACGTTTTAATGCTTCCCATAATTTTTCTTCTTCTTCATTCATTTCATACCTAATTTTTAGATTTAGAAAGTTTTAGAAATTATGTCACATGTCCCACACTCCGATTCGGACACACAATGTCATTTGAAAGAGTTAATTAATGGAATCAAAATTAAGGTTGAGTTTCAATTGTAAGCCAAGTTAACAATAAGCTAGTCACGCTCTTTCGGATAACACATTGTTTATCCGAATTGGAGGACCGCCCACAGCCAGGATTTTTCATGAGGGTTTTTAATTCTTTCCAATCCTCCTAGTTACAAGTCTAAACATTTGACGCAATTTTTAAAAAATATTAAAATATTTAAAACACAAAAAACCTTGTTGGAGTTTTCTTTATATGCGTTCCATCTTTTGTCGGCTCTACTGAATCAACACCCATCGGCATAACTGCCAAATTATTGCATGGTGAAGCAACAATCATATCAATTTCTAACATTGGATTTCTTTAAAAAACAAAATTTTAGCTTCGAAAAATAAAAACTTCTCACGTTTCATCAGTATCAACAGAAAATCGATATTCAACTTCATCATTGGTAAAATAATTGTGAATTTCTCCAATAAATAGAACAAAAATTAAAGTAAAGCTGAGGACAGTCACTGAAAAATAAATTAAAAATCAATATAAATTCAACTAAAAAATCCTCTCACAAATTCCATTAACAGCTTTTGGTTCTTCTTTAACATCATCTGTTACTTTAACAAAAGCATCAACTTCTTGGACCATTTCTCGAACACTTCCAATTCGTCTTTGCCGAATAGCTTGGCCATTAGGTAATTCCATTAAATAAAACAATAAATAGACTAAAAGCTAATCTAAAAACTTAATTAATCAAAAAAATTTGCCACAAAATATAATTAGAATTTTTTGTAATGTTGGTCATTTGTAGTGCACAACAAAACTTTAACTGTCTGACACAACATATTTTACATAATCTTTTTCTCTAATTAACAGTAAGACTTCTTTATTCAACTTCTTTATTCTTTTTTAAATATTGCTTTTTAAATCTATCATAATCCAAAGGAATCCAACAAGTTTTTGGATGTCTAGGAATTGCCAATTTTTTGAGAAATGAAGCATTTTTTGAATTATAAGACATTTCTAATGCTTTCATCATATGTCCGAGAATTTCCTTTAAAAAAATTATTTTTTATTTTTAAATTTAAAGTTAACGATCTGTACTAAAATCAGACCAAACCCCGCAGAAATACCAAAACTTCAAACGCCGCAGAAATACCGGAATTTTTTGGGTAGGGTTGATATTTCGGCGGTTCTTGAAGTTTGGTATTTCTCGTTTGGTGCGCTAACAAAAATAAATGGGCGTTTCTTTAAAAACTCCCCAAATAAATAAAAAAATCCAGGGATATTGTTTAAGTGAACTAAACCTTTAAAAAAGTTTAAAAAATTTTTTCTTACTTCATTAATTTTCCACGGTGTAGAACCCAAATCATTCAAAGCATCAAAAACAGGTCTAGCTTGTATTTTATTTTCAATACGTTTATCCAATAATTCAGCATTTAAATTTAAATGTGGATATTCGTCCATATCTCGAATTAATTTTGATTTGAAAAAATAATTTGGGCCACATTTGCCTCTGTCTAGCCATGGACGTGGAGGGACCTTTCAAAAAATATTTTTAATTTTTTAAAAATTAAAAAAAAATTCAAACCTTCATAGGTAACAAATGACTTTCAAAATACAAATATTCAAATTGATGTCTAGAACAATAAATTTCCGAAATATGATAATGAACTTTTAGCATTTTGCAAAAATTTGTTTTATAACCCAATCCTTCATGTGGATTTAATTCTTCAATTTGAACTTCTCCAATAGAAAAAGCATGTTGCCAACGTTTTTTACCGTTGTTGCTTTCATTTTTTGTTCCTCGATAAAGTGGAAATTCACAATGTTCAATTAGAAAAGAAATAAATAAATTGGAAATCTAAATTGGAAATTTTTATAAAAAATATTGTAGAAGTCCTCACATCTTGAATAGGTGTTTTAAAAAATTCTTCAAATTGGGGAAAATAATCTGGAGGCAATTGAAGTTGAGAAGCACATTTGTACCTTTAGTAAAAGAAATTAAAATTTTTATATTCTTTGAAATAACAGAATTTTGAAAAAGAAATAAAATTTAAAAAATTTTAAGGCCCAAAAATTCTGTTAATTTCGATCAAAAAAGAGACCTACAAAAATATATAAAAAAAAATCCCCAATGATAACCCGTAGCGTCGTGCTTTAATGACAAAAATGCCGAAGTTTGGAATTTTAGTTTGGTATTTCAGTAGTTTAGGGACTTAGGTATTACTGCAACATAACTACTGACTTTGCAGTCTTTCAATTTTTAAAAATGAAAATATGTGCTTACCACCAATCCCGTATTGTAAATCTTTTTGAAATATTTTTATCCAAATAATATCTTATATATTCTTTAAATAATAATTCAATATTCTAAAAAAGAAAATTTTTTATTAATAAAAAATTAAAAAAAACCTTTTTATATTCAACAGATAAAAGTCTAAAGAATGGATCTCTATATAAATTAATTATAATTCTTGGAAAAATTTTATTTAATTCAACTATTGGAACAGATCTTTGTCCACGACATAAAATTGATTGAAGTAATAATAATAGATTATCTGCACATTCTTTTGTGTCGATATTGTTGAAAAAGGTTCTCACTGTGTAAAAATTTAAAAAATTAATAAAAATTTCTCTCCTCAGTCCAGTTTTCTCCCCTAAAGCCGGCATATTATAAAAATGGAATCAAAATCTAGTCTAACAATTAGATTTATTTAGTCTTGTCGAGAACTCCAAGTGCCACCTCAGATTTATTACCAAAAATTTTCTTTATTTAACAAAAAAACCTCCTTACATTCCTTACTCATAGGCTTTTCTGCAATTATTCTATTCAAATTTTCTTCAATATGTTCTTTCCATTCCCAACTTTCTATCAATTTTTCCATTGGTTCCAACTCACTTGTTCGAGTTGTATTTTTAATCTGTAAATTTATATTTTAAATTAATTTAAAAAAATAAAAAAGACCATTGTAAAAAATGCTTCTTCAGAATCTAATTGTTCACGGAAAAGTTCGACATAATCCTTCTAAATAAAAAATTCTTTATTTCAATTTTCAAAGTCCTGGGCACTGTTCCGGCTATTTCAAAATTGATTGAAAAAAAATTCCCCAAAATTGATTCACCCTCCCAAATTTTTCCTGTCTTCGGACCCATGCCCAGCACTATTTTAAAATAAATAAAAAACCTGTGTTTTATTTCCCAAAATTAATAGACTTCCAATTAGATCAAAATTTTCATTATTCAAAGCTTCAACTAATTTCAAATTTGTATCATAACGATTAAATTTATTTGACGAAAAAGATGATGGTGAGGCTATTGAGGTATCTAATGAAGCTAATCTTGTTGCTGTTCTTTTGATAATAAATAATCGGTAAAAGAGGCGAAGAGTTGGAATTGTTGCAACCATTTTCTGAAATACCCCCTAAACTTTAATTTAAAAAAATAAAAAAAAATAAAATCAAAAAAGGTAGTAATTATTTAAAAATAATATTGAGGAAATAAACAAAATTTGATAAAATAATATTTATTATATAATTTGTGTAGGTAAATAAACATTAGTGTCCGGCGATGTTTTTCGGAGTCTGAAATCCAAAACTGGAAGGATTTTTTCACAATCTCAAAATTATTTCCGGACCCGAAAAAATGCTTATACCGGACACTAATAAAAATATTAAAGAAAAAGAAATGAAAAAATCCAAAATTATTTAAGGGATTATCTTTAAGAATATAATAGTCCACCTAATTTTTTTTTCGCTAACATAAATGTTGGCTAAGTTATTATTATTATTCTATTAATATTTACGGTTGTCGATTCTTGAAAAATCTCTGGATACCCAAACGGAAGAGAACAAACCCCAATATCCGAAAAATGAAAAATCCTCAGTTCAACTCGGTTCAGAACCGCCAACCCTATTCACATTATTGCAAGTGAAAAGATTGAAAAAATGATTTAGATATTAAAAAATAAAATTTTAAGAAAGATCACAGATAAAAAACAAACCGAGAAAATTTTTTAGAACCTACTAGTCATTTTAAATATGTTGACTCTTTTCACGTCCAAGTAAAAATTCAGCAACACCAATATAATAAACCATCTGGGCAATACCAAAGAGTGGGGCCATCACCATCATTCGACAGCCTGCACCTTTGAAAAAAGCACGAGCCCACTCTTTGGTATTGCCCAGATGGTTTATTATATTGGTGTTGCTGAATTTTTACTTGGACGTGAAAAGAGTCAACATATTTAAAATGACTAGTAGGTTCTAAAAAATTTTCTCGGTTTGTTTTTTATCTGTGATCTTTCTTAAAATTTTATTTTTTAATATCTAAATCATTTTTTCAATCTTTTCACTTGCAATAATGTGAATAGGGTTGGCGGTTCTGAACCGAGTTGAACTGAGGATTTTTCATTTTTCGGATATTGGGGTTTGTTCTCTTCCGTTTGGGTATCCAGAGATTTTTCAAGAATCGACAACCGTAAATATTAATAGAATAATAATAATAACTTAGCCAACATTTATGTTAGCGAAAAAAAAATTAGGTGGACTATTATATTCTTAAAGATAATCCCTTAAATAATTTTGGATTTTTTCATTTCTTTTTCTTTAATATTTTTATTAGTGTCCGGTATAAGCATTTTTTCGGGTCCGGAAATAATTTTGAGATTGTGAAAAAATCCTTCCAGTTTTGGATTTCAGACTCCGAAAAACATCGCCGGACACTAATGTTTATTTACCTACACAAATTATATAATAAATATTATTTTATCAAATTTTGTTTATTTCCTCAATATTATTTTTAAATAATTACTACCTTTTTTGATTTTATTTTTTTTTATTTTTTTAAATTAAAGTTTAGGGGGTATTTCAGAAAATGGTTGCAACAATTCCAACTCTTCGCCTCTTTTACCGATTATTTATTATCAAAAGAACAGCAACAAGATTAGCTTCATTAGATACCTCAATAGCCTCACCATCATCTTTTTCGTCAAATAAATTTAATCGTTATGATACAAATTTGAAATTAGTTGAAGCTTTGAATAATGAAAATTTTGATCTAATTGGAAGTCCATTAATTTTGGGAAATAAAACACAGGTTTTTTATTTATTTTAAAATAGTGCTGGGCATGGGTCCGAAGACAGGAAAAATTTGGGAGGGTGAATCAATTTTGGGGAATTTTTTTTCAATCAATTTTGAAATAGCCGGAACAGTGCCCAGGACTTTGAAAATTGAAATAAAGAATTTTTTATTTAGAAGGATTATGTCGAACTTTTCCGTGAACAATTAGATTCTGAAGAAGCATTTTTTA
Source organism: Meloidogyne enterolobii (assembly GCA_963681835.1). Taxonomy (NCBI): domain Eukaryota; kingdom Metazoa; phylum Nematoda; class Chromadorea; order Rhabditida; family Meloidogynidae; genus Meloidogyne; species Meloidogyne enterolobii. The sequence continues at coordinate 48,592 of CAVMJV010000216.1, forward strand.
CAATGGTCTTTTTTATTTTTTTAAATTAATTTAAAATATAAATTTACAGATTAAAAATACAACTCGAACAAGTGAGTTGGAACCAATGGAAAAATTGATAGAAAGTTGGGAATGGAAAGAACATATTGAAGAAAATTTGAATAGAATAATTGCAGAAAAGCCTATGAGTAAGGAATGTAAGGAGGTTTTTTTGTTAAATAAAGAAAATTTTTGGTAATAAATCTGAGGTGGCACTTGGAGTTCTCGACAAGACTAAATAAATCTAATTGTTAGACTAGATTTTGATTCCATTTTTATAATATGCCGGCTTTAGGGGAGAAAACTGGACTGAGGAGAGAAATTTTTATTAATTTTTTAAATTTTTACACAGTGAGAACCTTTTTCAACAATATCGACACAAAAGAATGTGCAGATAATCTATTATTATTACTTCAATCAATTTTATGTCGTGGACAAAGATCTGTTCCAATAGTTGAATTAAATAAAATTTTTCCAAGAATTATAATTAATTTATATAGAGATCCATTCTTTAGACTTTTATCTGTTGAATATAAAAAGGTTTTTTTTAATTTTTTATTAATAAAAAATTTTCTTTTTTAGAATATTGAATTATTATTTAAAGAATATATAAGATATTATTTGGATAAAAATATTTCAAAAAGATTTACAATACGGGATTGGTGGTAAGCACATATTTTCATTTTTAAAAATTGAAAGACTGCAAAGTCAGTAGTTATGTTGCAGTAATACCTAAGTCCCTAAACTACTGAAATACCAAACTAAAATTCCAAACTTCGGCATTTTTGTCATTAAAGCACGACGCTACGGGTTATCATTGGGGATTTTTTTTTATATATTTTTGTAGGTCTCTTTTTTGATCGAAATTAACAGAATTTTTGGGCCTTAAAATTTTTTAAATTTTATTTCTTTTTCAAAATTCTGTTATTTCAAAGAATATAAAAATTTTAATTTCTTTTACTAAAGGTACAAATGTGCTTCTCAACTTCAATTGCCTCCAGATTATTTTCCCCAATTTGAAGAATTTTTTAAAACACCTATTCAAGATGTGAGGACTTCTACAATATTTTTTATAAAAATTTCCAATTTAGATTTCCAATTTATTTATTTCTTTTCTAATTGAACATTGTGAATTTCCACTTTATCGAGGAACAAAAAATGAAAGCAACAACGGTAAAAAACGTTGGCAACATGCTTTTTCTATTGGAGAAGTTCAAATTGAAGAATTAAATCCACATGAAGGATTGGGTTATAAAACAAATTTTTGCAAAATGCTAAAAGTTCATTATCATATTTCGGAAATTTATTGTTCTAGACATCAATTTGAATATTTGTATTTTGAAAGTCATTTGTTACCTATGAAGGTTTGAATTTTTTTTTAATTTTTAAAAAATTAAAAATATTTTTTGAAAGGTCCCTCCACGTCCATGGCTAGACAGAGGCAAATGTGGCCCAAATTATTTTTTCAAATCAAAATTAATTCGAGATATGGACGAATATCCACATTTAAATTTAAATGCTGAATTATTGGATAAACGTATTGAAAATAAAATACAAGCTAGACCTGTTTTTGATGCTTTGAATGATTTGGGTTCTACACCGTGGAAAATTAATGAAGTAAGAAAAAATTTTTTAAACTTTTTTAAAGGTTTAGTTCACTTAAACAATATCCCTGGATTTTTTTATTTATTTGGGGAGTTTTTAAAGAAACGCCCATTTATTTTTGTTAGCGCACCAAACGAGAAATACCAAACTTCAAGAACCGCCGAAATATCAACCCTACCCAAAAAATTCCGGTATTTCTGCGGCGTTTGAAGTTTTGGTATTTCTGCGGGGTTTGGTCTGATTTTAGTACAGATCGTTAACTTTAAATTTAAAAATAAAAAATAATTTTTTTAAAGGAAATTCTCGGACATATGATGAAAGCATTAGAAATGTCTTATAATTCAAAAAATGCTTCATTTCTCAAAAAATTGGCAATTCCTAGACATCCAAAAACTTGTTGGATTCCTTTGGATTATGATAGATTTAAAAAGCAATATTTAAAAAAGAATAAAGAAGTTGAATAAAGAAGTCTTACTGTTAATTAGAGAAAAAGATTATGTAAAATATGTTGTGTCAGACAGTTAAAGTTTTGTTGTGCACTACAAATGACCAACATTACAAAAAATTCTAATTATATTTTGTGGCAAATTTTTTTGATTAATTAAGTTTTTAGATTAGCTTTTAGTCTATTTATTGTTTTATTTAATGGAATTACCTAATGGCCAAGCTATTCGGCAAAGACGAATTGGAAGTGTTCGAGAAATGGTCCAAGAAGTTGATGCTTTTGTTAAAGTAACAGATGATGTTAAAGAAGAACCAAAAGCTGTTAATGGAATTTGTGAGAGGATTTTTTAGTTGAATTTATATTGATTTTTAATTTATTTTTCAGTGACTGTCCTCAGCTTTACTTTAATTTTTGTTCTATTTATTGGAGAAATTCACAATTATTTTACCAATGATGAAGTTGAATATCGATTTTCTGTTGATACTGATGAAACGTGAGAAGTTTTTATTTTTCGAAGCTAAAATTTTGTTTTTTAAAGAAATCCAATGTTAGAAATTGATATGATTGTTGCTTCACCATGCAATAATTTGGCAGTTATGCCGATGGGTGTTGATTCAGTAGAGCCGACAAAAGATGGAACGCATATAAAGAAAACTCCTTAAATATTTACATAATATTACAAACAGAAATTTCTGCATGAAATAGTATAACATATAATTCCATGGAATTAATTCTCCGATAAAAGCTGCAAAAAAAAACAAATAGTTGAGAATTATCTTAATCGTTGGACCCTCCCCCTCTCCTTACTCTGTTTATATCTACTAACAACAAAGAAGCGATGAAACAAATTGTAAAATAAACAAATTGTAAAATAAATAACTTATTTATTTTTCTCTCTTTTATTCCTTTTCTCCTTTTTCTTTTTAAAAAATTTTTATTTTCTTTTTACACGTATCACACGCATGCTGTGATGTATTAAAAATTAAACGTCCTCATTTTATTGTATGTGAAAATGACCAATAAAATATAGGACAATTATATAAAAGAGTTAGAAATAATGAAAAGTTTAAAGTTTGTTTATGTCAAGCTGTTTTATTCAATTTTCAAACTTTAAACTTTTCATTATTTCTAACTCTTTTATATAATTGTCCTATATTTTATTGGTCATTTTAATTAAAAGAATATTCGGGCGTATATTTATGTTCTATAAGATTTTAGTTTTAATATTTTTAAAAGTTGAAAAAATCGATCAGAATTAATGTTGGTATGTATATGCTCATGTATATCCTAAGCACTACTATATACATGTGCGCACTATATTTACCCCTATATACAGTGAAAAAATGATAAAAATAAATATTTTTCCCTTAATTCCGCAATTTTACCCCTAAAATTGTAATTTTCTTTTCCTTAATTCCGCACTTTACACTTAATATTGCAATTACGTTTTTAAAATTTGTAACCTATTTTCCTTAATTATGCGATTTTACCCCTAAAATTGTAAACCTATTTTCGTTAATTCTGTAATTTATTTTATCTTAATTTTTCTTAATATTGTATTTTTTAAACAACATATTATAGAATTTTTATCACGAATAAAAATTAAATACAATGTGTAAATAAATAGAAATAAAAATATAATGAATATAAAAAGGGAAGGAGAATGGCTTCGCCATTCGACAGACATCACCAAACTCAACCAGGGACATGAGAATTTACTCAAGTCCGCTACCACCGATTTTCAATGTGAGGATTACCTCACAACATACGATAGTTGGTATAGAATTTGGGTGCCCATACCCCTGGCTACTTTCCAACTCCAAGTTAATTTGGGGAAAAATTCTCTTTTCCCCTCCTTTAGAATAAGCATTACGTATGTTGACATTGTGTTCTTCAGCATACCAGGCAAGGAATCGAAGAGCAAGCAAACTTTGGGTGTCTGTGTTGTCATATCCAATCTCAGGAACAATGCCAAGGTGTTGAACCGGTAGGTGGTTTGCCCTAAAGTGCTTCATGCATGCACTGGCGATTGTCATTGCCTCTCTCAGAACATCCAATCCATTTGACACATCCAGAAATTCGCGCCTAAATGCAACCAAAGCAGCCATTAGAATTTCCACGTCGTTGGTACAATATGACGCCAATGATTCGACCAGATTGAAAGACTCATCCTTGTGTTCTTCATACCATTTATCAAATTGAGCTCTCTTCTCGGGCATCATCCCATCAGCCAGATAGTCATCCTTCACCGGGAAAATTTCCTTACCATAATTTTCCGGCCTATTTACCAAGTGTGGGAAAAAAGGTTTGTCCTCTACACTAAGTGCAAAGGCAGGGACCAAGGAAGCAAGGGGCATGGGCATTAAATTAAAAGTGTCCCTAAAAATAACCCAATTATCTTTACCAAGTTTTACCTTCATTTCGTATAACTTATTACCTTTTTTAATCATTTCTGGGGTCAACCCTCTAAGAAACAATTCCTTAAACACTAGTACCATATCAAATCTACCCCCAAAGTGTGAGAAAGCAATCGTATCTGTTATTGATGACTTAATTAACCAAGAAACAAATGATGACAGTGGATCTACGATTATATTTTGTTGGTCAACCTTTGTATGATAAAAGGGTTTGTGTGAGAAGGTGATCGTACGGTACTCATCACATATGGAACATTTAGGGTTAGGTCCGTTATTGATACACTCGGGACAGTTTACTTTTACCCCTATAAAGTTAACCTCATGTATTTTACCCTTTTCCCCTTCACGGTGCTGCATGGTTTCAAAATCAAAGGCGATAATTCGGTACGCCTTTGGGGGTTTGATGAGAAGGGGCTTGATGTAACACCCACGCTTAGGATCGTGGTAGCTACCGCACGTTGTGCAATAGCGTTCGGAGCAAATATGACCCTCCCTTCCATTCCTATTATTATTCTTAACACCCCAGATAACCCCACATTTTTTACATTTCTTAGAGGAACTACAAAAATTCGAGGTGATATGGTGGGTGTAACAGTTTTCATTCTTAAAGTTTTTCTCACACCCTTTACAAAATTTTGAAAAATTATCTAAAGGTTTACATGGAAACCCTGGGCCAACCCTTGAACAGTTAAGACATCTAGATTTACACGAAATTGCATGGTTCAATTTCCTATTATAAACGCTTTCACAAGATAAACAGTAGGGTTGACCGAATAAGTCACTAACCTTGCGGACACCATCAAAGTGTTCCTTATTATAATACAAAATTATAGGGATATCAAAATTATCAGGCCCGTATTTATAAATAGGTTTTCCCCCCAAATCCCCGAATATATAAACTTTAAACCATCCTCTGTTCACTGTATTCCATAAGTCAACCACCCGTGGGACCCATTCTTCAGCGCAGTACACCTCTTGATTAAATTCAGCTCCAATCTCTTCCATTAGCTCTAATACATCGTTTTCGAGAAGTTGTTTCATCCCCCTTCGACTATGGAGATAATCATAGAATTTCCATCTTGGCCAGGAAAATATTGCGTGAACAAAAGTAGCCATCAAAGCGTGGAAGAGACAGTAAGTATCAGTATTTCGTATTTTTATAAGGTTTTGTTCATTAATCCTATGATGAATTGTTTGTAGCTCTCTACCGCTACCATGCACGGTTCTAGAATTAAGTCCATCTCTTTGTATAGTTGTTATTGAAACAAGAAAAGGGGCCCCCCATAACATACCATTATCCTGTTTCTTACTCTGGGCAACCTTTAGGAATTGATTCAAAATTGAATCAATTGTGTTGGACGTGATTTCTCGAACCGGGATCCAAATGTCTGAGTCAAGGTTCTGACTCGAAATTATACACCCTAGCTGATCTGGTTCCATTTGTCGTTCATGATTTTCTAATAGAGATTGATCGATACAATACTCAAAAATCGAGCCTAGTAAACCTTCTGGATTATTGGAAACATTTGTGATTATGAATTTGGTTGATAACTTAAGAAGATTAAATTTTTGGGTAAACTTGGTCTCATGACCGAGTTTTTTAACATAGAAGTCAAGACTCTCAGTAGGGGTGATTTTAATTTTCTTGGGAGGGGTAGGTTGCATTTTTGAAAATAAAATTTAAAATGAAAAAATTAAATTTGATATAAGATATATGAAAGGAAATTTAATCAAAAATAAATGTTTGTTTTCAACAATAAAAATGAAATTTTAAGTTATAGCTAAATTAAATTTTCTATGAAGGCAGGCTATGGGTAAATAAGGTTATGAATGTGGTATTTGTAGGATTTGATCGTGAAGAAGCAGGCGTTGAACAGTAGAATGATATTTCAGGTCAAAAGAAGTCGCTTTTTATACTTCCGTTCTAGCTCCACCTATATTAGGTTATTCTCAAATTAAAACACAGTTGGATTTTTAGAGAAATTTCTTAACTAGGTTAAGATTTTTAATAATAACCTTGAAATTTTGACCTATTTATTGACTAATTTTATAATATTATATTCAACTAAATACATGAGTGAGTGATATTTTAATTAAGGGTCGAGAGGATAACACTATCACATATAGAGATTAACAATGTAGGCAAAGTGGGTTGGGTTGGATTAGATGAAGGAGATCAGGGACTAACCAGATAGTATGATCCAATTAGACTAACACTCACTGGTTTTTATACTATCTTAAGTTTGCATGACTAAATACTAAACACACCAGATAGCATTGGATTTTGCGTTTGTTCGAATTTTACTTAGAAAAGGAATATAAAGATGATAAAGAGATATTGAAATTATATATTTTATTAAAAAAAAAGATTATTTAAAATAAGAATTTTTATATTTATCTTTTAATAACCAATTTTATTCTTTATTTATTTCATTGTTTTTTCATCATTTCTTAAACCTACGTATTTACATAATTCAAGGACTCCTTTTTTTCCTTCAAATTGAATACAATAGAAATTTCAGTTTTGTAGGTTAACTCTTTGAATAGAAAGATCTTTCGATATGTAATACAATAAAGATTCTGAGCCTATTGAAAATTTTGATTGGTTTTAGGTCAATCTTTGAATAAAAAATTTCTTCGATAGAAATTTTAATCCTCTAAAAATTTGAGTTTTTTAGGTCAATCTTTGCATAGAAAAATCTTAGAATAAAAATTTTAAATTTTAGGTTAAATTTGAATAAGAAAAATACAAAAGAAAAATTTCAAAGTTCCTTTTTTTTCACTCTCACACTGAAAAGAATCTTAATAATTGAAATTTTTAGGCTAATCCTTTCCATATAAAGAAGAATAGAAATAATGACCTCAAATGATTAAAAATAAGTTTTATAAAAATTTACATAATTGGATTAGTAAAATAAAATTTTTAAATCTAACCATAAGGAAAAGGAGTCGACGAAAAGTAAGGAAAATAAAGGGACTTAATTTTAAAATTATTTATCTCTTTATCTATCTCCCGACTGCCTACGCTATTGCCCTTTTTCTCTGCCTACGGATACGTTGGTTTCACTACTCATTTTGGTAACTTCATTTTGGCATGTTTTATTTTGTCATTGAATTTTTGTCAAAAAATTTCTTTTGAATTTTTCAAAAATATGAAAATTTCTTCAAGATCTAGAGCAGATTTGATCAGATGTGTTGATTGTATTCGTTCTAGTATTCTCAAAAATGATTTGAACATTTCTGACTTGCTCGATGAGGGAGATAACTTATTTTATTTAAATAGCAAAGATGAGAAATTGCCTATCCCAAAGAGTGTTATTATTGCGTTTCAACGTTTGTATTTAAAATTAAATGTAAGTTAATATTTTATTTGATCCTTATTTAATTGACTCACAATTTTAGAGTGAAATTAGTGCATTAAACAGCGACTGTTTAAATAACGAAGGTTAGTTCTTAATTTCTTAAACTTTTGATTTATCAAAGTCTTGAGACTTTTGTAGCAAAATTTGCTGATATTTCTCTTATTAGTCTTTTTTATTCTGCCTGAGTTTTTAGTTGAGTTAAAGGTTTCTGTTATGAGTTAAAATGTGCCTTCTTAGGTCATTTTTATACTTATCGAGTTTCCAATTTGTATAAAAAATTTAACCGATGTTAATGTACATTTTGCCTTTTTATCCTTTTTTTTAGAAATGTCCGCAAAAATCTCTTTGGATTACTTTTAATTCTAGTTGACTCACATCTCTTACAATTATTGGGTTCAGATTCCCTTGCTAAATTGACATCATGGCTTTCACATGAACGAAGAACGTCCTCAAATAAATCTCAAGAACCCGAAAGTGTTGACTCTGAATCTTTGCCAAAAGAAACTGAGGAATCTAGGCATGCCATTGCACCCAAACAGCTAGAAAATAAAAACCACGTACAGACGCAGACAATAAAGGTTTTGGTTTTTATTTTGGGAGAACGCAATAATAAATTTAGACTTGCAAATTGGGATTTAAATCTGTAGAAGCTGTTTCAATCTCCCCCCGTTTGCCGTTGACTTCAACCGTCTATACTCAAACTAATATCTATGAAAGTGTGAAGAATGTTTCTATGCAAGCTACTATACCATTAATTAATCAAGCAACATCCCCATTGATTGATAACAATGAAGAACCAAATTTAAAGTCTCCTCAAGTATCTCAACAAAATGAAGAGGTTGTTTGATTTCTGATTTATTTTTAATTTTGTTTAAATTTAAGCCAAATAGTGACAAATCAATTTCTACTTTGTTAACACCATCTTCCAATATGCAACAATCGACAGATCTTAGCAGCAGTGGTCAGTTGGATGAAGCTAAAGCTATTTCATTATTTTCAAGGCATGGGTTTTTTTTGGCTATTTTAAATAATTTTGCTTTTTAACTTTAGAAATCGTGTTGTTGTCTATAACATTTCTTCGGATGGTGGAATAATAAAGGAGCAACAGAAAGCTAAATTTTTTAACAATTATTCCATTTCATCAGAAAAGTCAAATACTGATAATTGTGACGATGAAATTGAATCAATTTCAATAAGCGAAATACGTTCCAAAAATACTCCACAGAATAGGCACAAAAAATTTGGATGTGTGGATTCTTCAAAATTAGATTTGACAAATCTTAAGGTTTATATTTTGTTTGCTTATAAGAGAAGATCCGTTTCGTGTGCAGAAATTTGGTATTGTTGTTGATGCCGTTCGATAGAGGACCCCCGACTTCCTTTTGCCAAGTGTTATCTGTTATTTTGCAAAATGACTTTGGGTCAAGTTATGGTCATTCAAAATACTTTCAAAATTATCTACTTTGCAATAGAAAGTTCGGAGTTCTCCATCAAATTGTATCAAGACAACACCAAATCTTTGTACACACTCAATTTTAGACCTTTGAAATCAACCCCCTAGCTACGCCCTTGGTTTCTTGTAATTTATTTTTTATGTGTAGGAATTAACTGAAGAAAATTGCGAGTTTATTGCGTTAAAAAACGTATTGGAAGAAAAAACTCCAACCAAAACAAGAGCAAGGGTTGCGAAAAATTTTCAAATTGGAATGGATGAAGAAGAAGAACCATCGACCTTAAATCAGATAACACCAATTCCAAATAATTTTGAATTTAGTTCATGATTTTTTAATAAAATTTTTTCAATTCTTTAGATTGAATGTTTAATGATTATTTGATCAATTCTTATTTTAATCATGCAAATTTTGTTATTTATTTTTTTTAGATGATTCCAAAAAAATTCACAACTGCCACAGAATTTAATGGAAATGGAATTCATCAGTTGAGGCATTCATTTTATTGGTTTTGTGTTAGTGTGTTTCTGCTTTTTGAGGTTTCCTTGCTATTTAAAAATTTTTTTATTTTTTAAGTTGAAAATTATCGAAGGCTACTTTCTTCGAAGATTAACTTATCGACTCTTTCCTGATTTTCTAATTTATTTGATTGAATATGCTGCTCTATTTGTCACTGTTGCTAATGCTGTTTTCTGCTTTGTTGTTTACATGGCTTTTATTTACAAATTGTTTATTGCTCAAATTATGTCAGAAAGTTAGTTTGTTTACCTTCTAATTTAATTATTTTAATTTTTGCAGAATCTAGATTGGACGCTCAAAAACTTAAAAGTGATGACTCTCAAACTTTAGATGAATCCGTTCGGGCAGACTGTATCCAGTCTTTGTTTGCGTTCACTTCAGAATTCTTTCGTCTTTCGAGCTTGCCTCAACAACCGCAAAAGGATTTGAAGTAAATTTTATTTAAAACAGTTTTTAAATTATTATTCCATAATACTGAATGAGGTTAATTGTAAGAACCATACCTCCCCCCAGCTACGAGTTTTATTAACGGAGTAACTAACCCACAGCTGTGTGTTGGGTTAACGTACCTACAGCTGAGGGTCGCTTAACCCGATACCCCGTTCTTCTAATACCGCCTCCGAGATTTATTAGCATAGTTTCTATTATTTAATCTTTAATCCGTATATCCCCTACTACTCTGGACCTCTCTCTTAAAAATTAAAATTTTTTAGTTTTACATTTTCTACTTCCGCAACTGATAGTCTGAGAAACTCTTCACTTTCATCACTAGTTGGTTATCGCGATTCGCCACTTAACACAAGCGTTACAAGTGTTCACACAACTTCACAACTTCGACAATTGCTTGAAAATGAAACGTTTAATTTTTCTAATATTTTTTAATTAAAAAAATTTTTTAGTTGTGATTCAGTGATTGATCCATCTGATTGTACTGCATTTTTCAATCGTGATTTCGATTCCAAATTTTTCTATTACCCGGGTATCGCTAGTTCTGCTGATTTGAAGTCTAATTTGGCTCTTGATGGTTAAATTTGAATTATTTTTTCTTGTGATTTAAAATTTTCTTTAAGCAATTAAATCATTTATTTCTGACTCAGAGGAAACTACAGAGCAGCGTAGACCTTTGGCAACTGAAAGAAGAACTTATCGCCGTTCCTTTTCTGCTACTGATCCTGCACCAAAGGTTTATGTTGAGACACGTCTTAAAGAGGTTTATTTGGCTTTATAAATTTTCAAAACTTTAATTTCTTAGATTCTTAATGTTTACGAATTAAATGAAGCTGATTTGGAACTCTACGAACTTAAATTGAGAATTTGGCTTTGCAATACAATTATAAAACCTTTGAGTGAAAAAATTAATGAAATGAATTTGGAATTGGCCGAAAAACATGCAAACATGAACATTACTTTAGGACAGACGCCAATTGATTTAATTCAAACTGCAATGGCGCATCGGACAGATTTGTGCAACACGTGGGATATTTTTCAATTAATTTTTTAAATTTATGTTTACAGGTTTTTGCCATTTATTATACCTTATATAAGAGTTCATCAAAATCAACAATATGTTGTCAACAGGATTCATTCTTTTTCTCAAAATATTGCGCTTCAGGAATACAAATGGTTAATTTAGTTTTTTTATAAGGGAATATTGTGATAAAGCAAGTCGTGAATTGTTTTAAAACAAGCTTTGGATACGGCCAAAAGTCTGATAAAATTTTTCATCCACCAGTGCTTTGCATGATGCAATTTTTTCTTATTTTCAGGAATTCTGGTGGTGATACTATCGCTAGAGACGAAAAGGATGGTAAGGATTTTCATTTTTTATGGGTTAGAAGTCCCGGAATATTTCTGCTTGGGAGGAGTGGGGGCTCTATCTTCGTTTTATTTAAGTTTTAAATAAATTCATCTTTTAAGCTTTTTCTCGAATTTTGCCATGGAATGAACAACAAAAGCTTCTGACAGATGTTGAACTTATCTGGCATCTTTTTTGTACTTATATGGACTTTCATCTTTCTCCCTGTTCAAGCGCATTTTCTGCATTCTCATCTGAAATTGGAAATAAGCCTTTTAGTAATTTGTATTGTTCAAAATGCCCTTCAAGTTCAACAACGCCTGTCACAATTTCAACCTCAAATTTAACTGATTTATTTCCTCCTGCAATTGTTGCTAAAAAACAGAAACAAAATTTGTTGCGTGGTGAAGATGCTTCTTGTCAAAATATCGAGGATGATGGAGAATTTTTTATACGAATGGTTTATTTTTTACTTTATAAAACATGATAGTTAAATAATATTTTAGAATGAGACAACTCCACCAACCTTTGAATTTGTTATTGATGGTGGTGTAACTGTATTTCAACCTGCAAAAGGAACATCACAAAATTTTTGGATTGTACTTATTCTCTTTTTGGCTCATTTAAAGAAGTATGCAAGAAGTAGAATTGGTGGACATATTCATTTGACGGCATTTAATTTGGATATTTTTTAATTATTTTTTATTTGTTGGGGATGTATGGCTTAGGGATGTCACGGATTACGCGAAACTGACTCTAAAAATCTTCCAAAAATCGACCAGACTTTTTTCCTCTTAATCCCACTAGCTGACCCAACCCTAGCTAGACCTGGCCGAGACCCGAAGCCGGGGTTTTTTGCCCGACCCGACTTTTTTTCAACCTTTGACATCCCTGGTATTGCTGTTGTCATGCTATCCTTTTTGGAAATTTATGGCGAAAGCTCTTTTTGATTTTTCTATTAATAAAAGTCGATCTCTTATTTTATTTTTTCTTCTTTGTTTATTTATCAAACCTAGTTTACTTTTTTCACACATTTACATTCTTTTAGAGTTAAATTATTATAATTCGATGGGAAAAACTTCGAAGGACAAGAGAGATATTTATTATCGCTTAGCAAAGGAAAAAGGTTGGCGAGCCCGATCAGCATTTAAACTTTTACAACTAGATGAATCATTCAACGTTTTTAAAGGTTTGTTAGTTTATTTGTTAAATGGGAGGGATGTTTACTTGTCTGGGTATGCCAGGTTCCTGTCAGCGTTGTGTGGTCACTTTTGCCCTTCCCCGAATTGTATCTGAATTGTCCGTCGTTTTTAAATTAACTTTCGCCTTTCGTATTCTAACCAAAAAGTCAAAAATTCGGCGAATGGCGTAAATGACCGGCACATCTCTGGTTCCTGACATCTTTGCTACTTCGCCCGATCATACTGCTGAATTAATTTTCATTTTACCGATACTAAATATTCTATTTTCTCTATTCAGATGTAACTCGCGCTGTTGATCTGTGTGCTGCGCCAGGATCATGGAGTCAAGTATTTTTTATTAAAAAATCTTTTCATTCCTTTTTTCTTAGGTTCTTTCCTCGAAACTTTACTTAAATAAAGATGAAGAAGAACGTAAACAAGTCAAAATTGTTGCTGTTGATTTGGTACTTTTATTCTTTTGTTGACGTAAAATTCTCAAAATTTAAGCAACCAATGTCAGCACTTCCCGGAGTTATCCAAATTCAAGGAGATATAACAGAGGTTTGATAGCTTAAATTAAAATAAAGATGAGAACATTTAAGGATGCAACAGCAGAAAAGATTATTTCTCATTCTGATGGACAACTAGCACAATTGGTTGTTTGTGATGGGGCTCCAGACGGTTTCTATTTTTATTATGCTATTATTAAAAAGGGAGTTTACGACTGCTTTCCTCGTTCCATGCAGAAATTCCTTTTTGATTATTTATTTCACTACATAGGATATATTTTAACTGTTTGGCTTTGTATTGTTGTGGTTGAGTTAGCGAGTTTGAATTTCGGCTGGATCTAATGGGTTCGGTTTCATTAACTGTTGTCATTATTTCTCAGTTTCCCCTTCAATTATTTTTAGATCCCTTATCTTCATTCTATCCTCTATCTTTACAAATTCTTTTTATTTTTAAGTAACTGGTTTGCATGCCTTCGATGAATATCTTCAAAGCCAGTTGGTTTTCTCGGTGAATTTTAATTTAAATTTTGGATTAATTTTTGGACTTTAAGGCTTTCAACATAACTTCTTGCATATTAACTCCAGGGGGAACATTTATTTCTAAGGTTCTTTTAGATTAAATTTTCTCTTATTTAATTTAAAATTTTAAGATTTTCCGTGCAAAAAACGTCAACATAATTTATGCCCAAATGAGCCAATTCTTCAAAGAAGTAAATTGTTGTAAACCAAAAAGCAGTAGACAGTCAAGTTGTGAGGCTTTTATAATCTGCCAAAACTATTCCCCGCCTGAAGGATATGAACCGACTTTGTGTAATCCAATCTTGTCAGCAAATTATTGTTCGGGTTTATTTTTTATATCTAGAATTAAGCAATCCTCTAGAATTAAGCAATCTGAAGAATTTTCCATACTTCCTTTTTGCTGGTGTAGATATTTGGTGTAGATATCACGTAATCTCTAAGGGACTAATAGTGGGAGGACATTTTGAGCTAACACACAAAATCCTATAAATTAAAGGGATAATTCGAGAAAGCACTATTGACTGGTCCTTTTCATTTAAGCTTCATGATTTCCAAACCTCGTCCATTCCCTCTGTCATCACAATCCTTTTATAATTAATTTTCAGATGACTGTATTTCTTCCCTAAAATCTCCTACAAATAGAGCTTTGGTTCCATTCATGGCTTGTGGTGATTTATCAGGATTTGACTCTGATCGAACTTATCCTCTGGAATTAAGCAAGATATCTGAAGAATTTTCTGACTGGAAATATATTCCTAGATCAGTTGTACAACCACCAACAGAGCCAGCTTATAAAAAAGCCTTGGGACTAAAGAAGGACGGTTCAATGTTAAATAAAGAAGACAAACAATCAAAACACTTAAACGAAAGAAGAATAAATACTAATTTGACGGATGACGATGAAGTTGTTGTTGAAGAACAAATATTTTATGATGAATGCGATGAAAATTGTTTATCGATTTTAAATATTTCTGGTTGAAGTTTATAACTAGTTTTTGTCGGAACGTCCCAGTTTAATCCCTGAGTATATTTTTGTCATCAAATTTTCAATTTCTAATCAATTTAGATAATATCAGAGCTCTTGATGTAAGCATTATTTTAACGACAACAAAAAAATTGGGCAACGCTTTCCTGGGATTTTATTAACACCAACAGCCATCTGGATTAATCTGATCCGGTTTTAATCCGGCAAAAATAATACCGGATCCTGCAAAATTTTTCCGGAATCCGCGCCGGTGCTTACTTGGGCTTTGTCCATCGTGTTATTTATTTTGCATCTCTCTTGTTTATTTTTCTCTCTTTGCCTCTTATTTCTTTTTCTTTATCATCCATCGTCTCTTCTCTCTTTATCTCTTGTTACCATCGTCTGTTGTTATCGCATTTTCTCCATTTATCGATTTTTGTAGTCAATCTTTGCTCTGACAAACAAAACATGTGTTAGAGAAAACAAATTTATTTTTCCCACGCGAGAGTGAGGGAAAATATCGATTCTTTTTCTCTAACCAGTACATGTTTTTGCATGTGAGCAAAGTTCAACAACAAAGATCAATAATTGAAGAGGGATACTTTTTTGTGAGCATTCATTGTTTTTCTTTGACTTTTCTTTCATTTTTATTTTATTCTAAAAAACAATATTTTTTATTTTTAGACAAAAAATGTAATTCATTCGAAGGACTTTATTAGATTGTCCATGCTCAACATTCAAGGCACTGTCTTCAATTGCCTCAACATCTTCCATTTCTTCTAAACAACTACATTTTTCAACCAGCACATTCGATAAGGTTTGGATTTTTGTACCATGCTTCAATCTTTACCAAATTTCTTTGAGGTACTTCAAAACAACACATCAGGCTCTCATCAAATCATCCATCAACTTCAAATACAACAAGGAACAACCCAAGGACAAATCCTGAACCCGCAAAACATAATTGTCGCCTCTTCAAATAATGTTGGTTGATCATCAGGTTTGTAAACGTTTTTGTGTTAGACCGTGTTCCCTCAGCTCCGCTAAACCTTGTTAACCGATGGTTTCTGTAAATATTGAGCACTGGCCACACATGAAACGACGGGTGAACCCTAGAACCCTTGTTAACTGACGTTCTTTTGCCGACACGCTCGTAATATCGGAACTGGGTCGATATCTGAAGCTCGTCAGGCATTTTTATGCTCCTTATAGGGGAGGGATATTAGTGATTCTTTATCATTAAAACAATGCTCTACCCATTCCCCTCCTCCAGTTTCATTTTTATTTTCTTTTTTTTTAGAGCTGTTTCCTGCTATCTTCGTGCATTGGCTCTAAATCCCAAACATGCAGTTGTACATGGATTACAACAATATGTTCCTGAGGCTTATTGCAATTTGGCTAATGCTTTTAAAAGAGAAGAGATTGGTTACTGAGGCTGAACAAGTTAGTTTTTTTAATTTGGTTAGATTATATTGGTTATTTTTACCTTCGAGTGTGTCCTGTCGAGGTAGCAGGGACACGCTCTTAACTGAAATTTTTATGATTGGTATATCGACTGCTCATGTCAGAGTTTTCAGCTTACGAGAAAAGTTTTCGATTATTGTACTGGTTTTCCGTTGGAGTTCGAACTCCCTTTCTTAACTAGTGAGCCTAACGCTCTAACAGTTACGCCACGGGTGAAAACTGCCCTAAATTTTTATTCAACTAATTATTTACCTCCTATTTATTTTTTTTAGATGAACGATGGTGATGGTGGTCTTCAGACACTTGGCTTTTATTTGGCACAATTTCAGTTGCCCTTCACTCCCGCCCCCCCCCCCCCTCTCTTCCCATTTTGTGGACAAAACTTGCTGTGTTTTAATACAACAACATTACTTTATTTTTTCATTCAGTGCTTTGTATGCTTTGCAACCAAAGAAGCTGCTGCATCTGGACTTCATCAATCTGGTTTTGTTTTAAAACGTTAGTTTGGGTTTTCTTTAACTAGAAATGAAATCATATTTTTAGAAGATTTTTAGAAGAAATCATATTTTTAGAAGAAATCATATTTTTAGAAATGAAATCATATTTTTAGCAGTAGAGGCGGATGTGGAGCTCTCTTCTCCAACATCAAAAGCACAAGTCCCCTTTGGCATTTGCGTGCGTCCTTTAGGCGTGTTGCGTGGGTTTTAGTTTCGTGGAGGAATGTTCCGGCAATGTGCGGGGGAATACCATGCATCTGTGCGAAAGAATTGCGACAATGTGCGAACGTTCCGTCAGATGTTCGGGGGAATGTTCTAGCATTTGCTTCGGCATCTGTAGGAGTTCTTCTGGCATTTGTTTGGAGTCTGGCTTTGTTGGAGTTCTAACGGCAATGTATGATATTCTTCTGGCAGTGTTTGGAGTTCTTCATCTGTTTATGTGGGGGGAATGTTCCGGCTAATGTGCGGGGGAATAACCCAGCAACTGTGCGAAAGAATTGCGACAATGTGCGAACGTTCCGTCAGATGTTCGGGGGAATGTTCTAGCATTTGCTTCGGCATCTGTAGGAGTTCTTCTGGCATTTGTTTGGAGTCTGGCTTTGTTGGAGTTCTAACGGCTGTTGTATGGAATTCTCCTGGCATCTGTTTGGAGTTCTTCCTTCTGTGTGGGGTTCTGTCTGGCATTTGCGGCGTCTGGCTGGCATCTTCATGGGACTTGTTGCTTCTATGGTACTTTGATAACTGCTCTTCAGCTTCATGGTTAGTTTATATCTGTGCCTAAACAATCTCATTTAAATTATTTAGTGCCATGCCTCTAAGAATTGTCCAGCAGCAACACAGAAAGAAGAACAAACTCAAAAATCAACAAAAAGAAGAACAAGAAACAAAGAAGAAAAAGCAAAAAGAAGAACAAAACTCAACAGAAAAAGAACAAAAAAAATCAACAAAAAGAAGAACAAGAAACAAAGAAGCAAAATCATCAGAGCACTTTGGACGTCCATGGAATCTTTTTAAAAATTTAAAGGTTTGTTTTTCCCCTTTTTTTACACAAGCAAGTTTTGTCCGCAAACAATACCTGAGTTAATCCGTTGTAAATCCTCTTTTCCAAATTTGATTATGAAGTGTTTAGCAATTGTCTGGTAAAGGGAAGGGGTTTTAAACATTTTTAGAGCTTTCAGCATGGATCTTACTTGAAAGATGACAGAAACTTGGAAAGAAACCAAAATGGTATTTCGCGGACGATGAGCTTGCTATGCTTCCATCAAGAATGTCAATGGATTCAGCTGCTAAACTTAAATATAGAAGAGAGGCTGCAGAGTTCGTTCAAGTTTTTCTTTTTTGTCTGAATGAAATAGAATTTGTTTTTTTAGGAAATGGCTGAACGGTTGAACCACAACATTCTACAACACAGAGGACAACTTGCAAGCATTCGCTTCAACAAGACGACAATTGCAATTTTGCGTGTGTTTGGCTTGTAGATGAGCAGTTATGAAGTTTGAAAGGTTATTAATTCTTTTTCGGGTCTTTTGAGTTTAATGACTAGAATTGGATCCCTAAATTCAAAATTCACATTTGTATATGGGGAAAAAATTTGAAGGCCTTTCCTCATGACAGTTGGTAGCGTTGTTGATTATATGAGAATAGGTCACGGGTTCAATACTCTTTGAGGGTTTTCCTTTTTAATTTTTCATTAAATAATAATTTTCTTTTAGATTTGAGTGACGACGACCCGTTGGACTCGTCGTCACACAATGGTAGTTTATGTATTTTTTTAGTTGAGGGGTTTTTCGAAGGATTTCTGAATTGTTTTGGGATTTCAAATTTTTGATACAATTGAATGTATCTGTTTTTTTTCCTTGTCCTAACATCGTCTAAACTCCTCGAGGACATACTCGTATTCCTCAAAGAACACTTGACCCTTTGTTCTATTTATAACAGACTGATTTCTTTGAACTTTGTAGGGCACCTCTATATATTTACTTTAGGTAGGATAAGGAGGAAAATTTTGTGTAATCCCCCTCCAATCTACCCCTTTTATCAATAAATTTACGCAAATATTATCTTGAAATGAGGTCCAAGAGTACACTAAATCCTTTTTTTCTTTCAGACTTGAACAATTCCCAGCAACAACATCAACAGAAAAAGCAACAACAAGATGGGCATTACAAGCGAAGTGGTGCTTCTACAACAATCCTGAAAACTAGGATTAAAAGGTTATTTAATAAGCTTAACAATTCGGAACTTATGCAGTTTGGGTACACACCCCATTTATTTTCGGAAAATATGTAAAAATGGTCAGTCTGAACAACAAATGTAGAACCCATCGAGCTGTGTCGAATGACACCAAAATCGATAAAATCCGACTTGATTGGACCGAGATACAGACCCCTGAAAATTGAATAAGCACAGGGGCGAAAAACCAAAATGGCGAAAAAGTATACAAATGATAGCTCTTTCGAAAGAGCTCGTCGAGCTGAGTCGAATGACACCAAACTCGACGTGATCCGACTTGATTTGACGAAGATATGACATAAGGTTGCCGACTCCGGTAGGTCTAAATAATGTCATAACTTTGTCTAAGCTCTTCCGATTACGTTGATTTCGGTGTCATTCGACTCAGCTCGACGAGCTCTTTCGAATGAACTATAATTTGTGAAATTTTTTTTCATTTTAAAAAATTGCCCCTGTGCTTGTTCAATTTTCAGGGGTCTGTATCTCGGTTCAATCAAGTCGGATTTTGTCGATTTTGGTGTCATTCGACTCAGCTCGATGGGTTCTACAATTGTTGTTCAAACTGACCATTTTTATATATTTTCCGAAAATAAATGGGGTGTGTGCCCAAACTGCATAAGTTCCAACAATTCTTTAAAAAAAATTTTTTAACATGTTCAACTATGGATGGACACACTCGCTGGTTGGACGATCCTGGCTGAGACAAACAAGAATTGGGCATCCTTTGGTTGTGGATTTTTGAGAAGGGAAGGAAGGCGTGATTGAGACAATGGTAATTTATTTATTTTAGTTGAGGGGGTTTTTTGAGTGAATCTCTGAATGGGTTGGGGTTTTCAAATTACTGATACAATTGAATGTATGTTTTTTCTTTTCGTTGTCCCAACATCGACTAAACTCCTCTGGAGCATACTTGTATTCCCCAAAGACTTTGAAACCTTGTTCTATTTATAACAGACTGCTTTCTTGAATTTTGTAGGTTGCCTCTTTATACTTTAGGTAAAAGCAAGGAGGAAAAATCGTGTAATATCCCCCAATTTACCCATTGTATCGTAAATTTACTGAGATTTTGAGCTTGAAATGGAGTCCAAAATCGCACAAAATGCTTCTTTTTCTTTCAGACTTGAACAATTCCCAGCAACAAAATCAACAGGAAAAGCAACAACATGATGGACATTCAATGGATTTCAAGCGAAGTGGTGCTTCTACAATAATTTTATTTGAATTTTTTAGTGTTAATCTTTTATTTTTTAAATTTTTTTTATTTTTTGTTTTTAATTTTTGGGTTTTTATTTTTGTTGTATAAAGTGTTTTGGCCTTGTTTTTGTTCTGTTTTGTAGAAACTTAGACACGACAGCCGGCGTGACTTGACTGGGACGTTCCTTAAACTTGAGAAATGATGACCTGTTTAGAGAAATTATTAAAAAGAAATAGTGTATTAAAAAGAAATAGTGTAGTTGGCTCCTATACAAAGGATCGTTTTTTTAAAGGATCGCCCTGTTAAAGGATCGTCACGGGCAAAAAGTATTAAAGGGCCGTTCATTAAAGGATCGTACATCAAAGGATCGCCAAGAGTAGAAACGTCAAAGGATCGTCATTTTTCAAAAATTGAATAAAGCCAGTTCAGTGCCAACAGTTTGAGCGCAGTTATATGCCGGAGTCTGCTAACGGTGATTAAGACGGAAAAGTCAGTCGAGTCTGAACATAATTATGTATTACCAACAGAATCTTCGCTGGAAAAACTGTTTTTGTGCCGCTGCGTAGGAAGCCGGGCATGTCGAGCGGAACGACGGCCGCCGCTTCGCTACGGTCGCCGCGAGCGAAGCGAGCACGACCGCAGCGAAGTACGACCATCGTGTAGCGAAGACCATGCCCGGCTTCCTCCGCAGCGGCAAAAACTTTTTTCCGCGGATTGCTAACTCTTTTAACCCCCTTTTGGCCGAATCGAAAAGATATGGGACTCAAACGTCTTCTTTTGGGTGGGTACTCAAAAACGATGAACGTTTTTACCCATGGCGATCCATTGATGGACGATCCTTTAATGGGCGACCCTTTAATACTTTTTGCCCGTGACGATCCTTTAATTGTTTTTAGACGTTACGATCCTTTGAACGTTTTTAGCCGTGTCGATCCTTTTATGTTACGATCCTTTGTAGGGACACGGTGTAGTTAGAGAAAAAAATTATTAGCATTTATGGTCAGTTCGGTGCTCATTTTGAGAGCGAAGTGGCGAAAATTAAAACCTATTGTGAAAATTAAGATTTCTTGTAAATAAATTTTCAATTAGTATTGATGTTATCGATCTTTTTGGAAAGAATAAATCTTTTAAAATATAAGTTATTCATCAGAATCGATTTTTTGAAAACTTTTTTTGATTTTTGATTTGTTTTTTGATTTGATTTTTTGAAACAAAAGCTACTGTATTCGAATAAAAACGTCTTAATTGGTTCGATAAGGATTTACTCAATTAACTTGGACTTGTTCTGATACTGTTGGGATAAAGTCCCTCGTTGTTAAAAAAGTCCATTGCTGTATGAAATCGGAAAAATTTTAAAAATTTATTGTAAAAAAATTGAAGATCAAAAAATCGAAGATCATTTTATACATTTTAGGCCTGCAACAGCTTCATTTAAAATGTCTAATAGTCAAAGTTAATCAAGGAAAGATAGAATTTCCCGGTCTACAGGTACTATAATTGGTTTATACAGTAGCTATTGCCTCTCAGAATTCAGCACCCAATCGCCTATACAAAATACTGGTCAGTAAAATACCGTTGCAATAAAAGACCGGAACAGCCGAAGGTAGTTAAAAGATCGATTAAATAAAAGACCGTTGCAATAAAAGACCGGAACAGACTAAGGTTGTTAAAAGATCGATAAATTAAAACACCGTCTCAATAAAAGCGGAACAGACTAAAGTGTTAAAAGATCGATAAATTAAAGGTGCAATAAAAGACCGGAACAGCCGAAGGTAGTTAAAAGATAGATTAATTAAATGTCCGTTGTGATAAAAGACCGGAACAGCCGAAGGTAGTTAAAAGATAGATTAATTAAATGTCCGTTGTAATAAAAGACCGGAACAGACTAAGGTTGTTAAAAGATCGATTAATTAAAAGACCGTTGCTATAAAAGACCGGAACAGATTAAGGTTGTTAAAAGATCGATTAATTAAAAGACCGTTGCAATAAAAGACCGGAACAGATTAAGGTTGTTAAAAGATCGATAAATTAAAAGACCGTCTCAATAAAAGACCGGAACGGCAGTAGGAAGTCAAAAGACCGTTATTAAAAGACCAATGCAATAAAAGACCGTAACGGCCAAAAGTGGTTAAAAAAGAGATTAATTAAAAGACAAGTGCAATAAAAGACCGGAACGGCCAAAAAGGGGTTAAGAGACCGATAACTTTGAATATTTTCAACAACAGGTCGTCGATAAACGGATTTTACACAAATGAATATTAAAGGAAATTTTAATTTGATACTAATTAAACAAAAATAAGAATAGCATAAATTGATTATAAATCATTATTCATCCATTTTCATTTTATTCATAATCTTCTTCGGTAATAGTGTCGTTTCCAGTCCCCATTTTTCCTCCCCAATTTTTTACCCTATGTTTGTACGGAATGGTCAAATTTTCCCCTTTCTGTTATCAAATTTGCCTTTCCATATTTTGCCTAAAATATGGAAAGACAAATTTTCCGCACTTCTTTTCCCTCCTATAATAGCCAGAAAACATTTTTCATGCTTGGTGTTTCTCCTTGTGAAAGAACTGACTAAAAAATTAATCTTTTTGATTGTTTTGAGGCAAAATATAGAAAGGCAAATTTGATAACAGAAAGGGGAAAATTTGACCATTCCGTACAAACATAGGGTAAAAATTGGGGAGGAAAAATGTGGACTGGAAACGACACTATTACCTCTTCTTCAATTCTTTTCAGATCCAACCGAAGCAGAACGAGAGCGGCTACGTTTCTCGATACTCTCAGCATCGTCAGCATTTTTAGCTAAAAAATATTTGAAGTCTAAACAGTTTGGTATTTTGACATATTTAAAGGGGTTTCGGCGTTTGGTTCTACGGCATGTCCCCGTTCCGAACAACAGAGAAAGGAACTCCACTTCGAATTGTTAGCCGACTCGATAACATGCCCGAAACAAAATCCGTCCTCCTACTCTTAATAACCATTAGTGAATTCTTTCCTCAGAATTTTCCCACCATATAAAGTTGAAAAAAATACCAGGAACTGGTGAAGTGCTTCGTGAACGAGATGGTTCTGGAGGTGGCGAACGTGAACGCGCAGAAGTAGAACGACGGTCATTCGAGTATGAACGACTGCGTGAACGGCTACGAGGCGATCGAGAACGCGAACGAGAATATGAACGACGTCCCCCACCATTGTAGGAATCGTCAATAAGCTTTATGCGGCGTCCATTGATTTCTTTGCCTTTAAAAGAAAAAATAATAAAATGTGTTAGCAATAAGATAAGAATCAAGGGAAACGGAAATTTCAAAAGTCGGAACATAAAGTTGAAAAAAAGTATTCAAGTTTAAACCAGAAACCCCCCCTTCCTTTTTTAACTGCTTGTTACTTCCCGGCGAGTGCGTGTTGATTTTAAATAGTCCTGAAACACAAATCTAGAACCCGGACCCTACAAAAATCTAGCTGGATCCAGACGTGAAACTACTTAAATCGTTGCCCACTGAAAAGGAAGAATTGAAAGCAGTTAAGTTAAAGGCAGAAAATATGGCAATCTCAGAAAGGACGGAGTAACCTAATTCCAACATTAAAACTAAACATATTAACCTTGAAATCTGTCCATAGCTCGGCGCAAATCATCGTGCGTAGCAAAACAAACTAGCGCTTCATTTCGAACTCTTTTGTGGGCATCAGCATAAGTAACTAAAAAATTGAAAATTTTCTAAAAATTTTTGGAAGAAAAAAACCTTCGCCTGCATCCCTCATCATGTCTTTTAGGTCCTTAAATATAAAAAATTATTTAATTTAACGATTTTAAAAAAAATTTTAAAAATAGACAGGCCGCTGATCGATAAATAAACTTGTAAAGTTGAAGAAATTCCAACCAGCAGATCAATCAGATTTTTTTTATTAAATTTTAGCCTTTGCTGTCACTTATACCGACGGCCTGTCAGTATTTTTTCCTTCAAATCATGACTTTTTTCCCTCAAGCTTTTAGTCTCCATTTTTAGGTAATTTTTTTACACTCTCCTTCACCAATTTAAATTTTGAAATTTTTTTTCACCAAATTTTTTCAAGCAAAGGCCAAATTGTTTTTATTTTTGTGTTTTTCCAAAAGCATATGCAAGCCAGAGTAGGCCAGCAAAAGGGACACAGAAAGAGTAAAACGGCCCTCTCATGAAAGATTTGAGTGAAGGAATGGCAGGGCGAAGTGTGAAAACTCCGCCAGCCACATTTTTTGACAGGCCAAGGCCAAAGAGAGTGATTGCGGATTCAGAGCCGCCATTCTAATTTCACCTTATTTAAACAAAATAACCAAAAAATATTTTATCGGCCACATCTTATCTACTGCAGCCCAGTCTACCGTGTAAAAGAGGCTTATAATTAGGAGGGGTTACTTGACAAAGTTATCTTAAACGTCATCTTCTAGCAGATATCCGAGACACAGTGACAAGCCGCATCGGATGACCCGGTACGAACCTTGTCCTTTTCTGGAGTTAGCTATGATAATGCGGGAGGAGCTCACGGTAAACTGGCCCAGTTTAACCCAAAAATAAATTTAAAATAAAATTCTCTTCAAACCTGCCAAGAAAATCGGGTTGACAAATTGGTAACACGCATCCGATGACGTGTCTCTCTTGGCGGAGGAAAACGTCCATTAACACGGCCATCACGGCTAAAAAAGATATGTAAATGAAAAGTCGAAAATAATGTTACGATCGCATTCCACTTCGATATTGTTGTTGTTGCTGAGAACCTGAAGAATATAGAATAAGCCAAACAAAAATAATTATGAAAATGTTAAGATAACACCAGGGATGGTTATCTTAAAATATTCTGCTTTCGAGCTCAGTCCTCCGCTTTATAAAACCCATCCCTGATATGGACTATGAAAAAAAATTCGAAAATTTGTGACGGTAAGCCCGTTAAACAATAGTCTGTTTGCAAGGCAAATTGTGTCCAAAAATGAAACCGGTCCTATTCGATTGGGCTTTCATAAAAAGGAATCATTCTTAAACTTGTTAATGTTTCTTTTTTATTTCTAAAGAAAGAGAAAAATCTGCAAAGGAGTTTAACTTGATGAAAATAAATACTAAAAATGGGAAGAATAAAAAATTCGAAGCCAGAGGACTCGAACCTCCATCGAAAGATATTGTACTCAGGAACACTACCAATCCACTACAGAAAACATATTCTTCCTCCATTTAAAATCGATTATATGGAAGCCAACCGATTAGGACCATTAACAAAACTAACACCAAGGAAACCTCAACAAACTCTCTACTCCCTTAAAGATATTCCAAAAAATAAAAACTAACGATGAGAAATTTCCACAACAACTCTATGCCCACAAAGTTCACGTCCATTTAGTTCATACACAGCGTCCTCAGCATCACGGTAGTCGTCAAATTCCTTCAAATTAAATTTAAAAAATGCTCAAAAAATTAAATAAATAAACCACAAATCCAAATCCGTTTTTTAACATTATATCACGTATTTTTCCAAATCCTCTAAAGAAATGTTCAAGCTCTCGGTCGGTAACACGGGAAGACAAATTGCCAATATAAACTCTGCTCATCGTCATTCTTCTTTGGCTAATTTTGTGGAAACTGAGAGGGAATTGACTAAAAAAAGCCTTAAAAGCTAAAAAAAATATAAAAATAGATTTAACAGATAAAAACTGATAAAAATTGGAATGAAAGGCGAAAAGAAAAATTTTATCAACAATAACCATTTAAGGCGAAAAACTGACAATGAGTTGAAAACAAAAAAGAAAGCTTAGAGTATGGACAAACAGAGAGAAAAATCAATTTATTAATCTCAAAAGAAAATTTTCGTTTAGTATTCTTTCAAAAAATCTAAAAATAGTTGGCCAATGTTCTAAAAGAAACAAAAAAGATTTCTAGAATTTGCAAAAAATTTTGCGGATCTTTCACAAGACTTCCGCAAAAAATTTTTTTGCGGATTTTTTTAGTCCGCAGTTTTTTTGTGATTTTTGAGAATTCTAAACAGCAGGGATATCTCAAAAATTCGTAAATGAAATTGAAGAGGATTAAAACAAAATTGACAAAAAATAAATTGAAAATTTGTCCGCAAAAAATCAAATAATATCTAAAGGTTTTAAGACGAACATAAAAACCTGAAAAATATAAAAAAAATAATGAAAAAAAATTTAAAAAAATACCGGAAAATTATTTTTAGGAAAGAAAAGTTGTTTTCTCTCCAAAACAATATTTAAATCAGCAGCTTTAATTAAAGGTCGTAATTCATTTGAAGGCCTTGTCCAAGAATTGTCACATTCATCAAAAATTTTTTCTTCGTCTCGACTTGTTACATTGTCTTTTATAATGATACAACCATTTTTAGTTAATCCTTTCTAAAAAAATAAAATTAAATGAAGAATTGAAAGGAAAATGTGAAGAAAATATTTTGAGTAAAATAAAAAGGAAATAAAAAAGTCAGCAACCAAAAGGACTCGAACCCTCATCAACAATAAGTGTATGCAGAGGTCTTAACCAATACACCACCGAAGAGCTTGTCTGAATTTCTAACAAAACAGCTATAAGCAAAAAAGGAATGTGTTCAATCTCACATCTATTCTAGACACCACAACTTATCCCAAAATTCCCAGAGACAATAAAATAAACAAACCTTACATCTCTTCAGAAAACTAGTCAAATCATCATCCGATAATTGTCCAGTCACCCATTGTATCCAAATCAAATCATAAAAATTTGGGCTTGGTTTGAAAGTATGGAGGGATTCGACAAATTTATTTTGAACACGAGAATTTCCTTCAGAACCAATATATTTCTCTGACTGTTCAATAAACTAAAAAAAAATTTGAAAAACAAAAAAATTAAAACAAAACCGTTTCAGCAAAATCAACCATATCAACATAATTAAATTTTGGAAGAAGCAAATGTTTTGTTATACGTCCAATTCCACTTCCGCAATCCAATGCATGTTCAAATTTGGTTAAAAGTTGCTTTAAAAATAAGGAAAAGATTATAAAACTGAATTAAATTTTAAATAAAACAATATTTATAAAGATCCGCAAGTTTTGTCCGCAAATAAAAAATCTGGTGTCAATTATTTACAAACAAAAACCAAACGGCTATTGAAGGAGTAACCTCAAAATAAACACTCCTTAGTTCCTCAAGAGTCACGCAAGATTTTAAAGTCACCTAGAATGGATATCATTATTATTTGTGGACAGACTCCTCAAGCAGAAACTGATGCTATTAATGGAGGAAGGGCCATCCATCATAGGAAAATTTTTAAGGGCGAGGGGAGGGGGCTATTGCTGAAATATTGAACTATGTTCACTTGAGTTGATTACAAGGTCAAAGGGAAATCATCAAAAATAATCCAAAAGAGTGCACTCATCCCCTATTCACCCCAAAAAACTCCCTCAATACTTAACTAATTAAAAAAACCTTTCTAGTCAAATAATCCAATAAATGCTTTGAAGTATTTATATCAGTTGAATGTAACTGTTCAAAACCACCAAGCATTCCATCCACATTGCTGGTTACTGAACTCCAATGTAAATATGCCTTTTCGTAATTTATTTCGTTCATAATTTAATCATTGTTTCATTAATCTCTTAAATAAAAAATAGAAAGATTAAAAAAAATTTGCAAAAAAATTTTCTATAGCAAAAAAGAGAAGTTAAATTCGTATAAAATCATTTGCCAAAACCATATTTTGCCAATACGGGTAAAAATACATGTTTTGCCAACAGACTGTGTGGCAAAATGTGAGTTTTAGCCTTATTGGCAAAATATGGCGTTCTCTTTTTGTCGTCAAAAACAGAAAAATAAAAAAAGAGAAAAATAAACAGTTAGATACAAGGAAAGGAAAGCAAGAAATAAGACACCCATGCGCTCCCCATCTAATAATTTTAAAATAATATTGCTAAATAAATTCAGTCTTCTATACTACCCAACAATCAATAATTTAATAGTGGATAGTATAGTAGTTATAATTTTTGGAAAGGGGGATTTTGATAATCCCCTGCATGTTTTAAAATTATTAGATGGTGCCCACGTTTATCCTTTTTGTTGAAAAAATTTTTTTAACTAAAAAATGGACAAAGAAATATTTTTACGTGCAAAGGGCTCGAACCCTCATCAGAAACAGCTGTAGACAACAGCACTAACCAGTACACCACAAGCGAAATTAAAAAGTTTTCCAAATAAAATGACTATATGCTGAGGCTAGAAAGGAGATTCATAATTCCTATCCGAAGGAAATAAAATTAATCAACTGATCTAATGCAAGAAATCGACCAACTAAAAAACAATTATGATCAGAAAAATAGGAACCAACACCCTTTATGCATAATTTAATGTCAATTACCTATCCACAAAAGCCGGATCCTCAAAATCGCGCACTAAAAAAATAGAACCAACCAAAAAATTCATCGCTGCGACAGAACAGAAAATTCATCAAAATTTAATTTTCTTTTAAATTTTTAAACTTAAAAAATTCTGAAAAATTAATTATTAAAAATAATTTTTTTTTGCAAATTTCTATCCGCAATTTTTTTAAAAATATTATATTTGTGGTAAAAACAAAGAAAAATATAAAAATACATTAAAATTAAATTTTTATATGTATAAAATTATCGAATATATCACAATAATCTCATCTCAATACATATATTCTTTTTTTTAAAAACGTCTCAGAAATTTATTTTTTAGTTAAATTAAAAAATGGAAATTTTAAAATTAAAAAGATGGTTGGATTAAAAATTAAATAAGAAAAATAAAAATTGTGAAAAATAAGAAAAAAACATTTTAAGTAAATTTAAGCACCAAACATGAAAAAAATTACGGGAATACAATTAAGGGGAAATATAATTAAAAGAAAATAAAACCAACTGGGAAAAAAGAGAAATTTTTTACCAAAATTTTTAGTTAAGGAAGGAAAATGTGTATTTAATAGTGACAGGCGCCGATCGGATCCGGTCAGACTTTTACAGTGTCAAGGTCCCGAATCCGGAGTTTTTTGCGGTCTCCTGATTAGTTCCGAATCGAAACAGAAAGGGTTACCCGATTTCTGGTCTGGTTCTGCTAGAAACCCGCATCCGACTATGGAAAATAGATTTTGCAGGTTATTAGTAAGGGCCTACTCCAGAAGACCCAAAAGGTCAATCCTAAAGCCTAAGTCCAAATACTTGGACGAATAAAGGGGACATCTTACATTATTTTCCTTCCTTATTAGCGCCAAATATTTTAATTAAATTAAATTTAAATTCAATGGGAAATATAATTTTATGAAAGAATTTAAGACACAAAATTATGGAAAAGAAGAAAAATTAAGATTAAAAATAAAAGGATATGTTCTAAAAAACAATAAAATTTGGTGGTACATAAACAAGAATAACTAGGAAAAAAATAAATATATTCTTGATTAATTTATAGTTTTCTATATAAAAATAAATGCAATTTTTTAGAAAATAAATAATTTTTGAATAGAAAAATTAAAAGGAAAAAAATATTAGAGACGTAGAAAGCACAGAGTTTGCAGCACGATTTATACAAACACTGAATATTTTTTTTAATTTAAAAAAAGATTGGGATTTTTGTAGGAAGCACATAAAATTTTAATTCAATTCAAATAGTAGTTGTTTAATAGAATAGCTATTCCAAAAGCTAGGATCACAAAGAGAGTCTTTAAAAATAAAATTTTGTTACGAAAAAAGTTGTAAGCAGGGCAGGGATACCCGAAACCCTACCCAAGAAATTTTCAAAAGTACGCCCTTAACGCTGCCTGATTTTTCTGCTCTTAATCCTCCTAACTGACTCTAAGCATGATCCAAAAAATCGTTGAAAAAAAGACTCGACCTTTTTCTCAACACGTGACATCCCTAAAATAGGTCATTGTCCATGAGAGGTTATTCTAATAAATAAGAGACTAACCCCCATAATTTCACTAATTTTTAATAACAACAAAATTCGGGCACGGAAAGTCCCAAAATTAAGCCCCAAAAATTTTTAAAAATACCAAAACAATCAAGGCACAATCCTTCTCTGATGCCGTCTTTCTTATCCAACTACCAAATCGTTTTAATCTTTTGTACATTGTAACTTTAGTTTCCTTTGGATTTGGATAATGAACAGCTGCTTGTTGTTGCCGTCCACGTCCACCACCACCACTAGTTGATGGACCTTGAAAAAAATATTTTGCAAGAGGTTATTTAGGGGGGAGATATTGAGGAAATTCCCCAAAATCAACCCATCCAGTCCCCCGATTTCCCCTTTATCCCGCCAAATCCACAGATATCCCTCTCTATCCACTGATATCCCTCTCTGTCCACAGATATCCCTTTAACCCAGTTAAATCCTATGGTTTCCCATTTATCCCTCTAAATCCAGAGATATACCTCCCTCCTATCCACTGATATCTCTTTAGTCCAGTTAGATCCTCTAATATTCACTTTATCCCCCAAATACACTGATATCTCTTCGAGATCCTTCCTAATCGTTAGAGAAGATTAACTGTTTGGAGCCTTAAAAAATTTCAAAATCAAAACCTGAAGAATTTTTTCCTCCATGAATAGCTCTTTTCTTGGGAGATTCATTAGGCGATTTTTGTGAAGAAAAAACAACAATAGAGGAGGGAGCAGAAACACATTCATCTAACAAATGTCCATCATTATTATCAAAAAATTGTTGAACAATAAAAAGACGAGCTTGACGGGGTTGTTGGTTTGTATTTGGAATTGAAAGGGTAAAACAAGTATTTGCCTAAAAATAATTTTATTAATTAAAAATAAGGTATTTTGTTAATAATTTACCCCCTCATAAACAGTCTTCCATATTTCGACAACCGATTTTTCTTTTGCTGATGAAGCAACTTTGGGTGCAATCTGAATATTGTTTTTGAAAAAAATTATTTAAAAATAGTGAATTTTTTTCGAATTTTTATTCCAAAAATTTTTTGTTAAAATTAGAAGTCGGCACGAGAGGGAGCCCGTATGCGAGGTTACAGGATCCCGTTCCTGAATCAAGAGGTTTAAGCAATGAAAGGGATTACCTCCCTCCCGTTCGAGTTTTTAAAATTCAATCCAGTTACGGGATCCCGGGAATGCGGTTTTTGCCCATCTCTAGTAGAGTTGCCGGCCCGGTCCAGTCCGAAAGATCGAATCGGTCATCAAATTTTGGCCCGAAAAAATGACTCGAACGTCGGCCAGGCTCGAAAACGGCAACCCTAATCTCAGGCTAAAACGTGGTTCCTTTTATAAATATTTCAAACCTGAAGTCGGTAGATAATCTGTGAATTTTGGTAATCATTGGCTGAAGAAGATCCTCCAGCATCTAACCGTTGAATATCTGCAGAAGAGGAATCCTTGCTCCGAGCAGCGATCCATTCAAAATTGAAAAGGTCATTAGAAAGTTCATAAACTGTTGGAGCCTTTAAAAAATTGAAATTTAATTTCACAAAATAAATTTTTAAAAAAATTTTAAACCTGTTTAGGTGGAGCAGGAGGTTGTCTAGTTGTTTGAAATGAATAACGGGTAGACCATGTGCCAAGCATTGTCCCTTTTGAAAGGGCTGCACGAATTCGGAAATGATGCATTGTAAGTTCTCTTAATCCTTTAACTTTGGCAGTTCTCAAATCACCCTGAAAATAAGAAGAAAATTTAGAAAAATACAAAGACTTGGGATTTTTGAACTTGTATAACCCTCCTTTTATTTTCTCCCTAAATCAATAGGTACCCAGCTCTGTGTGTCAGGATTTATGACTAGGTATTGTGCGTGTGCACCACAATCTATGACGTAAATCACCAGCTTCTGCAAATAGAACCTAATCCAAAGTTGGGTGTTGTACCAAGGATGTCACGACCAGAAACTCATGCTCTTTTTGACCAGAAACACGATCTTAAGAAAATTTTGAAAAACCGACCCGAAACACGACTTTTTTTCAACCCATGACATCCCAGATACACACGCCTAGATGTCCTAACTAGAGGTAGGTAATTATCGCCAATGATTTAAGGAGAAAATAAAACAAGGGGCCATACAAAGTTCAAAATTCCTCCCAAAATTTTTTTATTCAAACCTCATATACAGGCGAATACGTCCCATTTTCATTTTCTCTTTCCAAATAATAATAATAATTAATTAAAGAAGCATCTGAAAATTTTAAAAAATTTCAGAAAAAATTTTTTAATTCCAAAAAACTAACCACCAGGAACATTCCATTTCAATTTTAAAGTATTTGCAGTTGCTTGAGACAAAAATAATTCTGGCGGTTCAGGAGGTTTTGCCATTGTTGAACATCTAACTGATTCACGGCAACTCTTTCCTATTGAATTTTCAGCTTGTAAACAAATTTCGTATTCAGTTTGCGTTTCAAGTGATTGAATTATTAAAAGGCGTTGAGAGCCAGGAACAATCTGTTTTAAAAAATAAAATATATTTTTTAAAAAATTTTAGACTCCACAGTGTAGCGGTCAACTTCACAATGGTCACATGACCCTGTTAAGTCAACTCCACATATCTTGGCGGATAAAGGGGGCGCAGGGCCAAGAACACGTGCGTATGCTTACCTTTTGCCTTATCTGACAGTTGTTCAAGAGAATTTCCTTCTTGTGTCCTTTAATCACCTTATAGTAATCCCAACAAATCCATCTTAATCCGCCCCATAGAAACCTCTCTTAATCCGCCTAATCCGTTTTAAATCCCAAATCCTTCTTAATCCGCCCCGATATTTGTGGTTGACCTACAGGGTCATTTGACCACTTGAGAGTTGATCTCTTGAGTCTATACCCAAATTTTAATATACCTGTTGACTAACTAACTGTCGATGCTTTCCAGAAGAGTGTTCCAATGTTCGGAAAATTTTGAAGCAATTCAAATGGTAATAAGTGACTGGCATTCCATTATTGTTTGCCGGGTCAGTCCAGCTTATTTGTAATTCTGATGTGCTCAAAGCCTAAAAAAATTCCAAAATTTTGTCTTTAAAAATTTTTTTAAAAATTAAACCTCAGCCATAATATCTCTAGGAGGGTCGGGAACTCCTGGTGGACTAAAGTAAACAATCGGTTCCGATTTTGGTGATGCACCAGCCTCATTGTGAGCACAAACCAAAAAAATAAAGCGATGAGCAAATTGAAGTTTTGGTGTTATAAATTTGGTATCTGATGTTGAACCAAGCAAATATTCTTCATTTTGATTAATAATCTCCTTCAATTCTGCCTCGTTTAAATCTTGTTTATCATCCGAAGCAAAAGATCTATTAAAGAAATAAATTCAGATTTTTATGGGTCAACTTTGACGCCAGTGCCGGTATCAAAAGTTGTAGGTCCCCGAAGACCTACAACTTTTGAAAGGGAATATCGAGGGATTAAGGGGGATAAGTACCCAGTTCTGTATTTTAGAATCTCCGGTGTATATCTCAAGGTGAGTGATTTTTATTCCCCTCAATCATATCAAATCTATCGATATCCCCTTAATCCTTCCAAATTCCTTGATATTCTCTTTCAAAAATTATAGGTCCCTAGGTTGTAGGTCTTCAGGGAGGACTCACATTTTATCCAAAAATTATAAAAAAAACAGACTTGTGTGCATGTATAGTATATTCAACAACAGGTGCTCCATTCAAATGAGCTGGCGATTCCCAACAAAGACTAATTGATTGACCAGCTTGTGTGGAATGTCCAAAACTATTACTAGCAGCAGAAGAAGAGGCAGTGGAAGCCTTTTTAGACATTTTTTCAAATGTTGCATCGTCATCATTTTCTGTTTGTGGGGTTGATTGATGAATTTGTTCAACTCGCAATCCACGGGGAGCAGTTGGGGGACCGCAGAGAGTACAGGCCGAACCAACTTGAGACCATTCGCCCTGTAAATAAAACAATTTTTAAATTTAATTTATCGAATTTTAACCTCAAATCTTCGCCCCTCAGTATCAAGAAGTACTGCTCGAACTCTAAATTGTAAGTGTTCAACAGGCCGGAGTCCTTCCAATTTGTATTCAGTGTCAGAACCAGCATAATAAATTTTTGGATGTTGGCGGTCAACACGTTGTAATTCAAACATTGGTGTTGCAACAGAGGGTGCGCTGCCAGTTTTTGGACTGTTTGGAGTTTGCTAAAAATTGAAAAATAAAGGAAAATTTTTCAAAATATCTCACATTTATTCCCCATATAATTTTGGCAGTTTCACTAGTAATTAATGAAAATTTCGGCGCAGAACAAGAGGGAGGTTTGAGCTCAGGTTGTTGCTGTTGAGTCTTTACTAGTTTTTGTTGAACAGGAGCTTCAATTTCATCAAGTGAGTGTTGCTAAAATTTTAAATTTTGTAAAAAATAGTCGAACAAAGGTAGGGAGACATACGGTCCCCTTAAGTGTTTAATTTGATTATAAGACATAAAAACTCTTTTTTTTCAATAGGACAACGTACAAAAAAACCCAGTAGCCGTAGGTACCAAAATGAGCAGAATAACTGTCCGTACATTGAAATATCCCGATATATCCGTTCCAATACGCCTGGCACCCAAAAATATTAAAAAACCTGTTGCTGCTCCTTTTGTGATTGTTGCTGTTGTGATACTGATCCATTCTTTTGCTGTTGTTGCTGTTTTTTAGTGTAAGTACTACCGCCACTTGATCTTTTTTGTGGTTGATGCTGTTGAACAACACTTCCTCCTCCTTTTGGTCGATATTGTTGTTGTTGTTGTTGTTGAGACGTTGATTTTTGAGACTCCATTGATACCTGCGATTTTTGCTGTTGACTTTCATTGTCGAAAGAACCAATGCTAGTCCTCTGTTGTTGCTGGGGAGGTTGAGTTGTTGTTGGTTGCGCTACTCTTTCTGTCCTTTCAAATTGTTGTTGTTCATGATGACGAGTTTCTTTTAATGGTGGTTGTTGTTGTGGTTCATTATGCAAGCGAGTTCGTACAGCAACCAAATCTGAATACATGTGTTGTTCTCCGTTAGCTGTACTAACTGATAAACGGAACCGATACTCGCGATTACTAAAAAAAAGAAAAATTTCAATTAAAATTATAATTTTTTGAACCTTTGAAGTCCAGTAACATTAGCAAATGTTCCAGAATTTGCATAAAATTCAACTGGGATTGGTGTAAAATGATGTGGACCACGTCCAGAAAAATCAGAAACTTCTAACTGAAAAGGGGAAAGGAATTTTTTAGAGTTTGATATTTTTAAATTGCCAGGCCAGGTATCCGGGCTAAACCCCGAAAACCCGAATTTTATTAAAATAGCCGTTTACAGCTACGCCTGGCCAGGAAACCCCGGATCCGAACTAATTTTTAAAATAAAAAATAAATATAAACCGTTATATTCAAGTAGTCAAGGCATGGTTGTAATTCATTCCAAGAAAGCTTAACATCTTTAGACGTTACAGAAAGAATTGTTGGGGCTGGCGGTTTTGGTAAAGTTAAATGTTGTGGTTGCTGCTGCTGTTGTTGAACAGACGAACAAGGGGAGCTAGCTAATGAACCCTTGCTTCCAAACAAATGTTGCGGATTTTGGTGCTGATTGTGATGTAAAGATGTATTACCAGGGCCTCCACTTCCACCAACATTGGGACGATGGTCTCTTTCAGGATAAACATTTAATTGTGGAGACCAATCAGAATGGCCAATTTCATTTCGACAACCAACGCGAAAACGATAAAAAGAACCATGCTCTAAACCTCCAACAAGTGCTTGATCATGAGGGCCTTCATAAACGGTGTCGAAGGAAGCAGATTTTCCCTTGAAAAAAATTTTTTTTAATTATCTAAACTTGTTAGAGATAGGAAATTAAGAAAAAATGACCATGATCCTTGGTTTTGGTTAAGGATTATTGACCAGATTCTTGAACTTTAGTCAAGCAAGTAGCCAAAAAAATTTTCGTGGTAAGGGTGGATCACCATAGGCCAAGAATGCAAATTTTTGCTTAATTCTTTTTTTCTCTTCCACATTTCAGGAGAGAAGGTGCCTTTATCAAGGTCAAGGAAAAAATCAGAGTACGCTGAAAAGCCTCGACATAAAGGTCTGGATCCAGGTCGATCTCTAAGTTGTATAATAAAAAGAAACCTTAGTCATTTGAAGACAATAAGCAATTATTGGACTCCCATTACAATTCGGAGTTCTCCAATGCAATGAAACAGAATTTTGTTGTCGTCCCATCAACCTTGGAAGCGGAGGCGCATCAGGACGTGAACAAAGAGTACGAAAAGTAGTATACGCTGAAGGATGACCAACAATACAATGGCCAGGCAAATCAGCCCGTATACAAATCTTAAGGAAACAAAAATAAAGAATTTCAAAAAAAAAATTCAAAAAAATTTTTTCAA
Organism: Meloidogyne enterolobii; assembly: GCA_963681835.1. Taxonomy (NCBI): domain Eukaryota; kingdom Metazoa; phylum Nematoda; class Chromadorea; order Rhabditida; family Meloidogynidae; genus Meloidogyne; species Meloidogyne enterolobii. The sequence goes on from CAVMJV010000216.1 coordinate 85,084, forward strand.
ACCATGTAATCAGTTGCAGGTCGAAGTCTTTGTAAATGTAACACATTTCCACTATTTGCATCAGTTTTGTAACAAATACTAGTAGAAGCATTTTGTTCATACAAAATTAGTCGATATGCAAATTCTGATTGATTAATTTCAGGGAAGCCGGGTAGAGAGGCAGCAGCTTCTGAAGTATCCAATTCTTGCCAAACTACATCGGCATCACGATCACCAACTTGAAAAAATTTTTTAATGAGAAAAACCTCAAATATTCTATAAGGGAAGCTTATTAGTAAAGCCACCCTAATAGAAACTCGCTCAATGAGACCCATTAAAAGTAAACTCCCATGGCTTTTATTAGGGTATTTAAGGTATAATTTTAAAAAACCTCTCGTCACAATTGGCGGTTGTAAGGAGCTCATCGAATCACGCAAACGCTCCTTTTCTTCGTCTTCAAAGGTAGATGGCGCCATGCCTGGAGCAGTTGGGGTTGGACGCTGAATAAATTGTCCTCCTTCCGCTACTTCACCAATGGGTATAGGTACAATTGGAGTGACAAATTGTTGCGGAAGTGGCTGAGCCTGAGGTTGAATATGCTCAAAATGTTGCTCCAAAAGCATTGGCTGCTGTAATTGCCCATATTGGGGCACGTTTGTGGCAATTCCTAATGGAGCTGTTGAAGGAGAATGTGCTGCACTGAGAAGTTGAGGAGGGGGAGGTTGATTATGTGCTGCAGCAATTATTGGATCCATATAATAAGTAGGAGGCTGAAAAAAATATTTTACTTAATTTTATAAAAACACCAGTAAAAATAGTAGGGTTCGACACTGGGCGAACTCCTGTTCTGACAATGAACCTGGACCCGGGGTTCGGAGATAAGTCCAGGACCGGGGTTTTCGAGCCCGATAGTATGGAAATCTGCTATTTTGATAAAATTCGGGGATTCGGGAGTTTCAAGTTTAACTGAGAAACCCAGGCCCCAGTAAGTCTGAAAAAGCCCGGATACAGGTCCGCGTCAGTTTAAAAATTCGAACCACAAAAAATACCATATTATGATTTGCACGCCGTCCAAATTGTTGGTGAGATTGGAAACCTCCACTCCCACGAGGACTCCATTTGCTAAGAGGGTTTGGATGTTGATGATGATGTCCTCCTCCATAATTACCACCAACAATTCCACTGCCTCCAGATTGAGTTCCAGCACCTTCTATATTGGAATGAGAAAATTGTTGTTGCTGTGAGAGATTGGCGGAATGTTGTTGTTGTTGTGAATGGTCATAAGGAAGAGCAGCATAATGCTGTTGGTGAGATGGATGATTATGTCTATTATGATGAGAATGTTGTTGTTGAACATGCTATTTTGTTAAAAATAAATTTTAATTAAAAATTTTCAATGTTGAATCATGGTCTTTTTGAGTGTTTCTAAAATTCTCAACTTTTTATCTGCAAGCCACACTTTTTATTTTTAGCAGAAAATTATTTTGGAGGGATAAAAATTAAAAGTAACACATTTTAAAGGCCTCTAAATGAGAAATAAAAACTCTTGCGGATCAGGGATGTCACGGGTCGTGAAAAGTCGAGTTTCGAGTAAACCGTGAGCCTCAGAGACTTCTAAAACATAATCGAAAAGAACCTTAAATTATTGGTAGGTAACGAAAAATTAATGAAAAATAAAAGCTAAAAAACCTGTTGCATATCTGGCGGAGAATTAGACGACGATGGAGAAGACCTATATCGTAAAGAGGGTGTAACACATTTCTGAGGACTTGGACTTGAACGTTGTCTCTGTTGTTGTTGCAAATGTTGTTGCTGGGGTTGAAGCGAATTCTTTTAAAAAATTGAAAAATCCAATCATTTAAAATCAAAAAAAACCTGTGAATGTCGCTGATGGATTTGCGGCTGTCCTGGTCCCATTCCTTGAGGCGGTGGCATTTCTTGTGACATGATGATATGTGCAAGATTTCCTTGACTATCCAACAATTGTTGAACAACGTGACCATGAGGCACGTTCATTGGAATAGCTGTAGGTGGCATTGAATTGGAGACCATTCTAATTGTGGCAGGGCCATGAATAAGCTGAATTTCGTTTCCAACAGCAAGAGAGATAGAATCACCCGGATGAATGTGAACCTTTAAGGAGAGAAATAAAATAATTTTGTGGGAAGACTTCAGGCAAAAAAACGCTCAAATCTAGGGAACCCACAAAAATTCATAGAAAAAAAACTAAAAAACAAACAAAAAGATCGTGTCCTCCATTTATCGCTGCAGCAATCTCTGGTGGAATTCCAGGCAAAAGAACGCTATTGTTATTATTATTTTCTGCTGGGTGAGATGATAATGGTCCATTGGTTATATGCTCTTGAGAATTATTATTGTTTTGTTGTTGCTGTTCTTGATGGTTTGTAGTTCCTCCGACACCACTAGCACTTCCTCCTGAACCTACGTCCTGTGCATCATTTTGGAGACGTTCTCCATTAGAGTTATCATTTGGCACTTCATTTTGCTTGTTTTTCTGTATACTATCAGCTTCATCAACTTTACATTGATTTTCAGCTTCAACTCCTTGAAAATTGTTCCGTTAAAAATGAAAGACTAATATCGATAGGGTTGTCAGTTCTTAGAGAAAAGTCGGTCCCGAAACCAAACCGAAGAACGGAACTGAAATTTGCGGATATCCGAAACGAAAGGCATAGAGCAAACAGGGGGTAAAAACACCAAGATCTTGGCACCTCATTTCAGCCCCTCCTGAAGAACTTGGCCACGCCCTTGTCCAAAACTGAACCGAACCAATAAATCATAGGTTCTGTTCTGAACCGACAACCCAAAACATAAGTCTTAGAAAAGTCATTACCAAAACCTGGAGGAGGCGAGCATCTTTGCTGCTGCTGAGATTTTTGTTGTTCCCCTTGTTGTGATCCTCCTCTTCCTTCTCCTTCAGTAGTAACAGCACAAGAAACAGGTAATGATACAGAAGATACTAAAGAAGCAGCAGGGGAAGACGAAACATGCTGTCCAATAGTTGAAGGTTCGTTGTTATTTTGTTGCTGTACAACAGGTGGAGCAGAAGCGGACGGTTCAAGAGTTACATGATAACCCGCAGTTACTGCTGCTGCGCCAACAGAAGCTAATGCAGCATTTTCACCTTTAAAATTATAAATGGATAAGAACCTGCCTACATATCAGGGATGTGCCGAAACTAATTTGAAAAAACGAAACACAAAAATCCGCCGAAAATCAAAAACGGTACACGAAAAAATGCGAAACGACACACCCCCGATACTTATAAATAACAAACATGTCATAGTGTAGAAGGCGCATCCAATGCCATGAGGCGAATTGTATTGAAGATGTTGTTGTTCTGCAGGTGTTCTTCGTTGAAGAACATCACCAAGAGGAGGGGGCGCATTAGCACAGTAGAGAGGCGGAGCACCAAGTGGCTGTCCGATAGCAGGGTTTGGGCCTAAATTTCCACTTTGCATTGCAACGACGGCAGCAGCAGCGGCAGCTTGCATTGCATCTAAAATTTGGGGAAATCAAAAAAAAAATTTGTTTAAATTCAAAGACAAACTCATTTGTGTAATAGCATTATGCGAAGGATGGTGCGAATTTTGATTCGCCTGTGGGATATGATGCTGAACAAGATGAAGGGGTGGAGGTGGTGGTGGTTGTTGACCATTTGAAGGAGGAGCTGTTACTGTCGGAATGAAGGCACCAAATTGTTGTTGATGGGGCGATTGCTGATGGTGAGGATGAAAATTTCCATTTACAGCAAAAGCATTTGGAGGACCAGCAGCAGCAGGAGAGGGGGAAAATAATTTGTTGTTGGGATTGTTGATGATGATATGGATGTAAAGGTGTTTGATGCTGATTATAATGTTGCTGGTGTTGTTGTTGTTGTTGCACCAATGTAGGGATTGAAGAAACCGGAGAAATTGTAGTGGTTGACTGTTGCGAGGATATCATTGATTGGGTCAATGTTGCAGAGGCTACCAAAGAACGGTGAGTAGTAGCCACAGCAGCGTTGTTTTGGCCAGAATTTGGGTTACCTTTCAATTCATGAACTACAGCCATAGCAGCACCAGGACTAGAAATTGGGACGCAACTGTCTTGCGATTCGTGCGAGTTACTATCAGCAGCCATGGAATTGTTGGAAGAGGCTGAACAAGAACCGGATAAGCCTAAAAAATATCAGAAAATAAATTTAAAAATATATCAAAATCTTTACCTTTAACAGGCGTTCCCATACCGCCCAATCCAGAACTTGAACCACAATCAGAAGAATCATGTTGGTGATTGTGTTGAGGGACTCCTGAAAAAAAATCAAGTTTATTCTTGAAATTTATGCAAAGGTTCGCAGAAAACTAAAACGACGTAATGCCAAAAGACATAATAACAGTAAGACATAATGCCAAATGACATAATGACAGGAAGACATAATGCCAAATGACATAATGACAGGAAGACATAATGCCAAATGACATAATGACAGGAAGACATAATGCCAAATGACATAATGACAGGAAGACATAATGCCAAATGACATAATGACAGGAAGACATAATGCCAAATGACATAATACCAAACGGTCATAATACCAATCCCTAAAATCCAAAAACTTAAAAGCCGACAAATTCAAGTTTGGCTTTTCGGCGTTTTAGTATTACGGTACGCTCTACGAAATCTTACCATTTTGTTGAATATACTGTTGATGATGATGATTGTTTGCATATGGAGGCGTCCCTGGCTTATGATGTTGTTGTCTATGATCAAAAGCGCACGAGGCTCTTCTCAAAGGGACAGACGCTGCAATGCTAGACTCTACCGAATGTGAACGATCAAACTTAAAAAAATGATGTTAAAGTTTGGAGCCTTAGAAAAAGGAGTACACCCAAATGTACCGCAAGCCAAAGAGCTATAACTTGGGTCAAAACTGTCGAATCCAGGATTCCCTGGTATGGTTCGATTCAGCTCCTCAAGACGCATCTAACCATACCAAAGGTCCCGGATTCAACCACTTTGAACGAAATTATAGATCTGCGGCACATAGGGCTCGCGGTACATTGGTCTGTCCAAGGAAAGAAATTACCTCAACAGTTCTTGACTGACTCAAAACATTTCTGTCATTTGTTGCTTGGTTTGTCGGCAACAGCTTTTTTCTATTTTTAATATTACAATTGCTGTTTGGAGTTGCAATATTTGTTGTTTTATTTGACAAATCCCCAGAAGAATTAGTGATAGCGACAGAAGAGGGGGAAGGAGAAGCGGTAGATATCATTCTGAAAAAAACAAAAGTGAAGGAAAAAAATTTTTTAAACACCAGGTCCTCTCTACCATGACTTGTCAGGCAATTTTTGAGAAACTTTAAAATCCCCAGCCAGAATTGTTCCGAAATTTCTATTTTTGAGGTTATTTTTCTTCGCCATTCGATTTCGACTTTGGGTAATATTTACGATTTTCGGAGACTACTTTTTCGAAAAAGATCTGATCCTAAATTTACAATCTCGAAAATAAAGATCTCTCAAATTAGAGTAGCACCCCCGAGCCTTCAGGGGTGGGATCGTCGGGGATCGAGGTTTGCCAGGGTAGAGCCTTCGGGTTTCGGGTCGGGGTTTTTACCTAAAAATTCGTCAGGGGTCAGGGTTTCGGGTGACGGAGTGCTACCCTATTCCAAACGATAGGACATTAAAAAAGCCTGACTGCCAGACTGTCATTTTAAAAATACCGAGGGGTAAATTTAAATAAAACCACATAAATACATATGTACATTTTTAACAATGAAAGAACCAATTCAATTTTAAAAAACACCTGTCCAAGTTTTAAGATTTCTTTTTTTTCAGTTCAATTCAAATACCAAAATAGGAAAGCAAATTGTCTTTTATTTAACAAAAATAGACGACAACCAAAATTAGTTAAAATTTTAATTTAAAAATTATTTTAGCGTTGTTTTGGCGTTCTGTTGTTTTTGTGGTTGTTGGCAAAAGAAGGAAAATTTAAATAATAAATTTTTTACAGAAAACATACAATAAAGATTTAGATTAATTTTTAATTAAATTTATTCTTTTTTCTAGCGCAATTGGCGAACGCCGGGTAGAGAGTTTTTTTAAAAAATTAGTGTGTGTAGTTATTTTGTAGTTGTTCGCCAAACTTTTTGCGCTAACACAAAAAGTGATTTTAATCTAAAAAATTGGAAAAAAATTATTTTAAACAGATTTAATTATAACGGGGAAAATTAAAAATGAAAATGAGAAAAAGGAATAAACGCGGTCAATGATTAAAAATTAAACCGGAACAAAAATTGATTAAAAAAAATATAAAATCAGATGGTGGGTTGAATGGAAATAGGGAAAATTATATAAGAGATAGGCAAAATTGCATTTCCATTGGATTTAAAAAATTTAGGTTTATTGGGTTTAAAATTAAGGCTCCCGGACAATGCGTCAGTGGACAATCGGTCAGTGATCATATAAAGTGATTAAGTGTTGATATAAAGAGATAAAAATCTAATGATATCTCTCCAAATCGAATGATCTCCATCTTAATACAACCAAATAACTTTATATCTCTGTTAATCCTCTCAAACCAGTGATATCGGCCTTAATCCCAATAAATTCCTCTATATCTCTTTTAAACCCCCAAAATCCCTTTTAAATACTTCTAATCTGTTTATATCCCATCTTTAGTCCCATCTTAGTACGAAAATTAATTAGACTTAAATTTAAAATTAAAATACATTGGGTTTAAAAAGATCGAATGGAAGGAGGAGGGGAGGGATCACAAGGATTAAGCTCGCAAATCCCGTTCGTTGCTTAACTCTAGGAATTCCGAGATGGGATCCTGTCAAATCCCGTATTGGATCCCTCCCGTGCCGATCTCTAGTGATTAAATTATTTATTGAAAAAACCCAAAAGGTCAAAAAACCCAAATGGTCATTTTTGGATGACCATAAGGGCACGGCTAAAAAGGTGTGAGTTCTCTGTCGTTTTGGCACGAGTGAAAAATTTAAGGAGAATCCCCCTCAACCTATTCCAAAAACTATTAATTTTGTTCCAATTAAAAGGAACGTGTCAACGGAGGAGGAACAAAAAAATTGAGAAAACGAATGGAGTGAAATTTTTAATTAGAAAAAAATAAAGCAAAAATGAGTTAAAAATAACGCGAATTTCGATAAAATTTTTTTTAAATATGTTCCCAGTTAAAAATATAAAAAAATATTTTTTAATAATTTTTTAAACAAAATTATTCAAAAAAATGTATACACAGAATAAATTAAATTTTTTTAAAAAATTTTACTTTTTTTTTCAATTCTATTTTTGCAATTCAATTTAGAAACACACCAATTTCCTATTATGGTTAAATTTCCTTTTTTGAGAGAAAAAAGATATTACTTTTTTTATATGTATAAGCAAGACTTGCGGACTAAAATTTGCGGTTTAAACGTGAAATAAGCAAAAAAATTGGAAATATGATTAGTCAATAGTATTAGGCATTAGTGGTAAGGTTAGCGGATAGTTGGAAACAGGGGTGTCCGCAAATGGAAAAAAATTCTCCGCAGCCGCAATCCGCAAGTCCAAAAGACCACGCAGTCCGCAATTGCGAACACCCCAGGTTGGAAATCATCGGATATCCGGACCCGATATCCGCCGAAAATTTCGGATATCCATTTTCGGTATCCGAACCGAATATTTCTGGAATCCGGATATCCGGCCTCTTTTTCAGATCCTGATATAACCGGATCCGCCAACCTTAATTAGGGGTGCCGTTTCGCCATTTTTGGCATTTCGCCATTTCGCATTTCGTCTTTCGCTTTATAAATTGATTTTCGCGTTTTCGCATTTTGTCTTTAGTCTTTTAAATTGACTTTTGTCTTCCGTCTTTCGCCTTTCAAAATCAGTTACAGCACACCTCTGCTAAGCATGACTCCATGGCCGCTTATTCGAATGAACTTCAGGTTTATCCGCAAATATCGTCCGCAAATGTCAAAATTTAGCTCTCAGCGTGAGCACTTAAAATCTTTTCCTATTAAAAAAGGAAATGAGAAAAACCCCCTTTTTAATTCATCCCTAAAATAGAAAAAGGTTAAAGACGGATTTGAGCATGAGAAAAAGTAATATACTAAAAATAAAATTAAAAATGGAAAGAATTAAAAATATAAAGTACAAAAAATAGAAAAAAAATAGGTGTTACGACAATTGCGGATACGCAAGTGCGGATGCGACAATTGCGGATTAAAATTTTTTTTAAAAATTTTAAAAATGATTGAAATGATATTCCGTTTTTTTGTCCCGGCTGTCAGCTCCAGACTTCTGACGGTTTCCGAATCATTTTTAGACAGATGTGGCACTGAAAACTCTAAAAAATCTTAAACTTTTTAAAAATTTTATATCCGCAATCGTCGCATCCGCACGTGCGTATCCGCAATTGTCGTACCGCCAAAAAATATTAAAGGTCAGAGTTATTTTTAGCGGAAATCTGAAGGAAGTAAAGGAAAAAACTACTGTCGTAGTCTGGTGATTAACCAGCTAGCTCTAAATGGGTACTAGTGCAGTTTTCCCCCCATCGGTACTTATCCATGACCATAGGTACCCAGCTCTCAGGGGTACCCTGCTCACCATACATGGTCCTGTATGGTCTCTGGGTGTGTAGCAGTGGTGTGCCAGTTTCGCGTTTCGCTTATTAAAATCTGTTTCGGCATACCCCTAAAGAGTAGAGCCCTTTAGGGTGAGTAGAGCCCTTTATTGAGTTAAGAATTTAGTGGGAATATACTTGACCTGAAGAAATAGAGCCTTAATGAAGGGAAACGCCATCAGTGCCCCTTACATGAATTTTGTGGCGGTTTACGCATATTTGATACAATTTGTGATTCAATAGTTTACGAACTGAAAATCATTAAAAGGATCCGCAACTCAAAATTAAAATTAAAAAAAATTATTTTTTAATCGAAGGTTGCCAAAAATGATTAAAAAAAGGTGTGTGTCATAGGTTCAAAGACTAAAATTTCCCTTTTCAAAAAAAAACTGACGATATTAAAGGAAGCTTTTTTTTGTCGTGTATAAAGGTTGTAATGACGACATTACAAGTATGTGTTAAATATAAAAGGAATGAGCAAAAAATAAGCTTAAGGCCTTAAAAAAGGCGCGGGCGGGGAGAGTAATGCCACAAGCTTTAAATAAAAAAGGAAAAAAATAAAAAAAAAATTGGGTGTAAAGGGAATTCGAGAAAATAAAGAGAAAAATATATAGGGAGTAAAAAAATAAAAAAATAAAGGGGTAAGGCCAGCAACACAAAAAGCCTCCATTACAACATCACGTCATTCGTCCATTTAGGAGCAAAAAATAATAACAACAAATATGGAACGTTCAAACAAAAACCTTTTTTGTTGTTGTTAAGGTTGATACGGAGCAATTAACAAAATGAAAAACAAAAAAATTGGAAGGGTAAAAAGGAGAAGGAAAATAAAAATTCCAATAAAAAAAATTTCAAATAAAAAAAAAATCAACAACTAGTGAAAAGCGGACAAATTATTTTTGCGGACAAATTTAGTTTTGCGGACAAAATTTAGTTTTGCGGACAGATTCAGTTTTGCGGCCATATTCCGTGACATAACTTTTTTGATTCTTAACCAATTTATATAATTATTATATCAATCGAAAGCTCTGGATTTGAGGATTATTTTAGCTGACAAGATTGATTTGATCAGATCATCCTAACAAAAGTTATAGTTGAATAAAGATCAAAAATCACGATTGCGCGCACTTATCGAGATATAACTTCTAGTAGAATGATCTGGTCAAATAAATCCTGTTAGCTAAAATAATCCTCACATTGAGAGCTTTCGATTGCTATAAGAAATATTTAAATCAGTTAAGGGTAAAAAAAGTTATGGACCAAAATATCCCCACATCAAACGGATGATTTTTAAATAATTCGCAAAAATTCTGTGCCTTCTAAAAAATATGGGCCATGTTTTGATATTTAGTTAATGCTCTAACAAACATTTAAATAATCACAAATCAAAAATATTATTCAAAAAACATAACAAAAAGATTAAAAAACGCAGAATGCAAAGTAGTTTGTTTATAAAGAGGACATGTTTCAAACAACAAAATTTGAAAAAAAATTTTTTTTAAAGGTTTCTGTTAGTAGGGAAAATAAACAAAATAAAATTTAATTTAAATTTAAAAAAAAGTGCAAAAAAAATAAAAAAAATAAAAAAAATTTAAAAATTAAAAAAAAATAGTAAACAAGAATAAAAATTGACTAAAAAATAACAACAATAATTTATAAGCAGCTACCCGCTAATCTTATTAATTTTTCTTTTCATTTCTCACTCGTCAAAAAAGCATATAAAAATAATTTGTTTATAAAAATAAAATACAATTTCCGCCGGATAAATTATTACCTAATATGTAATTTTACTTCATTAAAAAAAGAAGCAAAAATTTTTGCGTAGAATGACGTTATGATTTTTGAAATGATAACATACCGTATTTCCTATAAAGGAGTCCCCAGTCCTGTAATAGAAAAGGGCTCTAATAGAGAGTCTTGTAATAAAGACCCCTCCTTCCCCCGTACCATATAGGGGTGGTAGGGTAGTATAGAGGAGTGGTACATATAGAGGGGTGGAGGTTGAGGAGCGGCAGAGGGGTGATAGAAGGGTGGTCTCAATAGAGAAAGTTCTATGATAAAACCCGACCATGATGAAGGGTATCCCTGATAATAAGGCACATGGGGCCTTATTCGGGCTAATATAGCATTTTCCTGACAAATCCAATTTCAATAGGTACATAAAATTGAGGGAGATTCCGGACTCTCCCCGTCCCAAAAATTCTTAAGTAGGTGGGTCCTACAACTTTTTACATTTTAAGTCGTTCTGTGAAAAATTATATGTGAATGGTAATGTTAAAAATTAGAAGGGAAGCAAAAAGATGCAGAGAAACATACAAGGTACACATACTTACTAGTTTTCTCGCTTCTCTATGTATACCTAGAAAACCCAGAAAATCAACAAAAATTATTTAATGCCATAAAGTTCGGTACTGCGGTAGATAACGGTAGAAAGGTAACGGACCCGTACTGGAGATTATGGAGTTTACAGTACTAACCAACACTGGTACAGAAAAATACTACTACTACTACACTAAACGTATAACCCCCAATACTAACTTCACCATCTCGTTTAGGGAGATTCCGGACTCTCCCCGTCCCAAAAATTCTGATCAGTAGTTAGTGAGACCACTTTTGTCGCAGATGAAACTGTTCTGTTGAAAAATTATATGCGAATGTTAATATAAAAAATTAGAAGGGAAGCAAACAAATGCAGAGAAAACATAGCAAAAGATATAGTTACTCGTTTTTTCGTTTCTTTAAATATATCCAGGAAAACCCAGAAAATCAACAAATTCTTAGCGTTAAAGTACCGGGATTGGAACGGCTGGTCGGTAGTTCAGGTATCAGAACGGACCGATGAGATTTTAGAAACTTTGGTAGCAGATGGTACCGAGAGTCGGTTAGAATAAATAGACGAATGTGCAGGAAACTAGAAATAGATCAGAAATTATAAATCAGAATTCCGACCGACTCTGAGCAGTACTGGGACTGTTCGGTACACTACCAGTATCAGTAATGCAAAAAATCCATTTTCCGATAAAAATAAAGCCGGTAAACATCTCAAGACTAAATTATCAAACTTTAAGGGAGATTCCGGACTCTCCCCATCCCAAAAATTTAATACCACATAAGTGGTAAGACCGTCCCTGGTCGTTATTCCCAGCCTATTCTCACAAAAATAAATTAAAAATATAAAATAAAATAGTTAATGGGAAGTAAAAGACGATAGAGATAGTGAAAGCGTTCTTTTTCTCTAAATACTGTGTTCCCTAGCAATTTTTAAAATCAAAAAGATCAACTTTAAGTGAGATTAATAAAGCAAATTTTAATTCATGAGATGATAAGAAAATACGCTATGATGCCCCTGGGATTAAAAACCAGCGTAGGCGATTGGGATTGGACGGATTACCCAATAACCGAAGTCTGGTCTATTTTAGCCGCTAAACTCGATCCAAGAAAAATTTTAAAACCCGACCCATCCATCCTCTTTCTCAATCGCTCCCGTCCTGCCATAGGTGACAGATTTGCCAGCCCTTGTCAGCTTTGCCAACCCCTTAACGCCTGCAGGGCATATCCCGGGAAATATTCGGATATCAGGTCCCGTCAACTAAAAATCGACTAAGCAAACATATAGCAAAAAATTGAATTTTGTTAGAAATTATTTTGCCAAATGAACGTGCGAAATAAAAAAAGAATGCTTTTTCATGTGAAACAGAATATATAATATTCGTATAAAAAGTTTTTTTGACGTTAAGCTGCTGCTGCGTTCGCACATTTATATTTATTTAGTGTTAATTTATTCATTAATTTTCGTTTCTTTCACATCATTTCCCTGTTTTATTAATGAGGGAATTTTATTCAGAAAAGTATAAAATACGGTAGGGTATAGAATATTTATCTATTCTAATTTTTGAATAAATATATAAGGAGTAAATTCCAGTTTATGTAAATGTCGAGGTCTTGCTGAAGCAGTGACCCTTGCTCATTATCCAGTCTCAGTCCCGAATCGACCCGGTCTCAGTCTAGGAACCTCGGTCTCAGTCTCATCGAATCGGTCTTAGAATCTCGGTTTTGGTCTCGAGTCTAAATTTGCCCCTTGACTTCGATATCGGCTTTATTCGGGGCAATCCGCTGTCTCCTTCCGTTAACTAGAGGATAAAAAAAATAAAAATCTCTTGTTTCTATGTGTAAATTAAGTGCAAATCTGGGCATGTATTTACACAAGTTTTTTACTCATAAAAAATGTCATTATGTAGTATCCCCTAAAGGCATTAAAGGCTGCTATAGTCGGGTAAAGATAAGCTGTCAATAAAGAGATAAAAACTGATAAGCTGTCATCAACGGACGTTTAAGCCTATACTCAAAAGGAATGAAAAAACAAATTTGTGTCCTGGGTTTATAAGACTAATATAGGACATTTGAGTATGTAGCTGAATCGCTGGACATGTGAGTCCAGGGACATTTGGGTCCAAGGACATTCGCGTCTATGGACATTTGAGTTTATGGACATTTGAGTCGAAGGGCATTTGAGTCTATGGTCATTGAATCTATGGACATGTGAGTCTATGGACATTTGAGTCTTGGACATTTGGGTCCAAGGACATTCGAGTCTATGGACATTTGAGTTCACAGACATTTGGGTCCAAGGACATTTGAGTCGAAGGGCATTTGAGTTTATGACATTGAATCCATGGACATTAGAGTATGTGGACATTTGAGTTCATGGACATTTGAGTCCAAGGGCATTCGCGTCTATGGACATTTGAGTTCATGGACATTTGGGTCCAAGGACATTTGGGTCCAAGTACATTTCTGTCTATGGACACTTGAGTCTAAACTTCAGATAATTAAAATGAACATTTACGCCCAAATTAAGAGATAAAAATGGTGAAACAAAGAAATAAAGTTAACGTGGGATAATGAAAAATTGCAAAATAGGTTAAAAAATGGATTAAAAAGGAGAATAAAAGAAAAATAAAAAAGTTTTTTAATCAAAAATAAATCTGCTATAATTTATTTAAAGATTTTTTAATAGAAAAATTTGTGTTTAGAAAACAGCACAAACATTTTAGTAGTAATAAAATACTAAAAGTATTTTTACTCTCCCCAACTTTGCTCGCAGCGACGCCTTGGGGGTTTGTGGTAAAGGGGCAGTAGGCCAAGGTCGCACAATATCTTCAACAACAACACCAACCAACCAACTATCCCCCAACAAACAGCAGTGACTGTCCTTCTTCTTGTCGTCGTCGTTACTGGCCGTCGTCGCATTTCTTCTCTCGTTTGCTTAATATATATTTTTTTATTCGTATTTACATTACAACACCCAAGCTTTGTCGGCGTGATTTGTGAAGAATAAAAAGAGAGAGAGGGACAATGAGGCGAGAATGGACATTAGAGTCTGAGATATGGAAGTTATAAAATTAAATGTTTCATGGAGGTAATGGGCCGCGGGTGTCGAAAGTGATTTTAAAAAGCGAAAGATGCAAGGCGAAACACCAAAAAACGAAGGGCAACCCATGTTACGGACGTTTCAGAAGATTTTTTTTATTAATTTCAGAAGATTTAAATCGAGATTTTCACAGACTGGATGTAGGCCTTAATTGTATCAGTTCGAGACGGTTTTTTCGAGACGAGATTTTTTAGAGAATCAAGATTTTTTCGAGATATCTCGCACGATTCTCGCAGACCCTCAGTTCGGTGTCTAGTAACTCTTCAAGACTCAAATCCCCAGGCTTGTGTGACCTGTTCCTCTTCAAGGCGCCCATATTTATGCGGTGAAGGCTTTCATTTGATTTTGTGAAAGGGGGTTTTTGTTGGTGGTAGAGGTCCTACTAGCGGCCAATTGTGTCGTCGTCGCCTTTAAATGACGACCACTATGGGAATGAAAAGAAGAAAAATTGATTGAAAAAATATGGCCGAGAAAATAAAAGGGGAAAAAATAAAATGCACGCAAACACAATTAAATTGAGAAAAGGAAGTTTTTGGTTTTGTCGTAAAAAAGTCTACCCGAGAAGGGAGAAAAGAAAAGATATCAGCAAAAAATAACGGAAACGTTAATAAAAAAGTGATAAAAAATAATAAAGAGATAAAATGTTTGAAAAGAATTGAGCTTTAAATTAAATTGAAGCAAAAATATGTAAGTTTGCTTCAAGTTTTAAATATTTAAAGTGTTATTTATTTTAGTTTCAAGCTTGAACTTGAAAGTAAACTTAAAGTTTTAAGTTTAAACTTAAATAAAGTTTAATTATTTTTCCAAGTTCATTAAATTATTCCAAGTTTAAACTTAATTAATGCTTCAAGTTTAATTTAAGTAAAAACTTTCAGAAAATAAAAAGCAGAAACCGGAAGCAGCAATCGGAAACATGAAATCGGAAGCAGAAATCGGAAGCAAAAAATATACTCATTCTCAAAAATTTCCGTTTTTAGGGGTTTGTTGGATGAAATTTCAAAACTTTCGGGGCTAAAACTTGTCGCCGACAACTCTTGTCTGAAAGCATTTATTTCCTATCTTGAATAAAAATAAATAAAAATAATATACTAATATTAAAAATAATTATATATGCGTTAACCTTAAATTTTA
The DNA here is from genome assembly GCA_963681835.1 of Meloidogyne enterolobii. Taxonomy (NCBI): domain Eukaryota; kingdom Metazoa; phylum Nematoda; class Chromadorea; order Rhabditida; family Meloidogynidae; genus Meloidogyne; species Meloidogyne enterolobii. Next base: position 100,253 of record CAVMJV010000216.1, read on the forward strand.
TAAATGAAGTTTATCTAGCTTAATATAATATAATTAAATATAAACAACTTTTTTGTTATTAGTAAGGCTGTGATAGTTAGGCAAGTAAAATCAGTAAAATAGGCGCCTAAAATAGGCACAAAAAAGCCGAAAAAGGCACAAAAATAGGCATGTAAAAAAGGATATTAGACCATAAAATGTGGATAAAAAGAGAAAAAATAACCAATTAATCGTCATTTTTTAAATTATAAACTATTTTTTAAACAATTTTAACATTTATTCGTCATTTTGAATCATTTTTTGAAAAATGGAGTAAATTTTTTTTAAATCCCGATAATTGACAAAATGGAAATCTCGCCCAACACACAAAACACCGTACCCCAAAACGTCCCAAAACCAGATCGTCCCAGTTCAAAATGTCCAACAGAGGAAAAATAAACAATTTAACGAACTAAAAATTAATAATGGGACTTGGCACTGATTTTTTCTAATTTGGGACTGCTTTTTTTTTAGATTTTGCACTGATTTTTAGGCAAAATTTCGAAAAAATCGCTAGAAAGGCAAAAATAGTACCGAAAATTTCAAAATAGGCAGAAAGGCACAAAAAGTCAAAAATAGGCAGAAATAGGCATATTAAAAGTCATGCTAGACTTATCGGACCGAGCTAAAAACACGTTTTTTGAACGTATTACATCATCCCAAGCTTGCAGAAAAAATAGGCATTTGCCTATAAATCACAGCCTTAGTTATTAGTATAAAAATAGAGCGAGGGGAAAAAAGGACACCGGAAGTACAAATAAGTAAATAGGAGAAAAGAGAGGAAACTAAGCAAAGGTGGGATTTGGAACAGTCGGAAGCACTGGAAATCGGAAGCAGAAATCAAAAGAAAAAAATCAGAGGAAAAAAATCAGAAGCAAAATCAGAAGAAAAATCAGAAGCAGAAAATATCGGAAGTAGCAAGTCTGAAGCAGGAAATCGGAAGCAGAAAAACAGAGGGAAAAAATCAGAGGTAGAAAATAGAAGCAGAAAATATCGGAACCAGGGAATCTGAAGTTAAAATCAGAAGCAGAAAATCAGAAATAGACAATCGGAAGCAAAAAACTGAAGCAAAAAAGCGGAAGATAAAATCTGAAGCAAGATGCTAACGAGAAGCCCTGAAGCAAAGCGTTCAAGTAATAATCCCATGGAGAAATTTTTTTCGGTATTCTGAACCGTATTAAAATATTTTGTCAATTAATCAAAATATTTACACAGCCTTAAAGCCTTCGCAAATAAATAAGGAATAAATTGTAAAAAAAAATAAAAAAAATAGTAGGAGAATAAAAAATGAGCCTAAGTGCAAACGTCAATATAAGAAAAAGCATAAAAAGAGTAAATATATATAATATACTTTTGCCAACCATTTTTTCTTCATGCAATTTGGTTGTGGCTTTTTTGCCATTTAGTTTTATTCCCGCTTTTTTCAGCGAAAAGCAAGCATAGTACACAATTAGCGTAAAGCCTTTTTATTTTAAACAAAAAATCAATGTGGAAATTTGGACGTGTGGACAACAAACAAAAAAAAGACAACAATAAAATCTGTCATTCCTTATCAAATTATCATCTAAAAATCAAAGGATACGTACGCATTAGGGACATATAGCCGAGTTGAGAAAGAAGAGTAGGGTCGGATTTCGGACCGGATTTCAAAATTTTCTTTTAAACGAGCTTCGGATTTCAAGTTTAGGGTTCGAAAGTGGGCGTTTGAATCTCGGGTTTCTGGATAACCCAGCCCATCCTTGAATTCTTTAATTACTAGGTACTAGGCTTGAAAACATCTACCATATCCTAGTTCATCGCCTCTAAGATTCGCAAAAGAAAAATCAAGATGCGCCCGAAAGGAAAGTTCATTGTGGTGAATTACAGTTTATTTTTATAAATTCCAGTTGAGGAATCTAAAAACCTTCAGATATCCGGATCAGATATCCTAATCCAAAATTTCCAGATATCCGGCCTTTTTCGAATACGCTATCAGGATCCGCTTGACATAATCACTATATTTCCTGAGAAACTAGCAGATATCCGAGTCAGATATCCGAACCAAAATTTTCCGGATATCCGGACCCTTAACCTTAACATATTTTTGCTTTAATAAATGATTTGTTGTTAGAAGGATATAATATTTATTTTTATTATTTAATAAAATAAATAAATAACACATGGAGACATCAAGACAAATAAATAAAATAAAATATAAAATGTGCTTATTTTTTAACGTTTTTCTTTCATAAAAGATTTATTTTATATACGCTTGAATGTCTTTTATTTATTTTATTATTTTTTTACAATTAAAAATACGTGGAAAAAAGTTTTTAAAATAACAAGTTTCAATAGAAAATTATTATCATCATCAAAAGAAGAAAATAGAGCAAAAATCATATAAAAGATGATAAATTTATTTATTTGTTTTTGTTTTTTTGCTTCACGCGTATGATAACATCGAGAAAAATTAAATTATTTAAGATTTTATTAGCATCAAGTGGTATTTAAATTCTAAAGAAACTCGAGGGAAAATGAAGCAAAAAATAAAACAAATTTAACTCATGCATGATTGAAAAATTTAAAAAGAAATTTTAAAACTGAAGAAAAAAAATTAAAAATTGAAGCAAAAAATTCAAAACTGAAGCAGAAGCAAAAAGTTAAAAGTTGAAGCAGAAGCAAAAAATTTTTTAAATTGAAGCAAAAACGCAAAACTGAAGCAGAAGCAAAAAAAGTTAAAAATTAAAGCAGAAGCAGAAAAATTTTAAATTGAAGCAAAAAATACAAAACTGAAACAGAAAAATTCAAGCCTGAAGCAAATAAAAATTCAAACTGGAAGCAGAAAAATTAAAAAAAGAAGCAGGAAATTTGAAACAAAAAGTAAAAAATTGAAGCAAAAACTGAAGCAGAAACAAAATAAAGACTGAAGAAAAATTGAAGCAAAATTAAAAATAAAGTAAACAAAATTAATCAAGACAAGAAAATTAAAAAAATGGGCAGTTTAATAAATAAAATAAAGAGAAAAAAAGAGAAGCCCAAGAGCCTTTTTACAGCATTAAACATATTAAAATAAAAGAATTTCTTTAAATTTCTTGATATTTAATTTTTGATGATTAGTTGTTAGTTTGTGTGTGTGGGAATGGAATTTAAAGGAATGTGCTAAAGACTAATTGAGAGAATGAAAAGGTGAAAAGTTGGTTTTAAAGGGTATTCAATAAATAATGAAATAAATAAATTTGGAGAATTTAAAATATTATTAAAAATATTAAAATATGAAGCAAAAAATAAAAATATGAAGCAAAAATTAAAAAAATCAAGCAAAAAATTAAAACAAAAGCAAAAAATTAAAATATGAAGCAAATATTCAAAAATGAAGCAAAAATAAAATATAAAGCAAAAAATAAAAAAGTTGAAGCAAAAATTAAAAGTTGAAGCGAAAAATTAAAATATAAGGCAAAAATTAAAATATGAAGCAAAATTAATAAACGAAGCAAAAAAATACTAAAATAAAAAAATTAAAGCAAGAAGTAAAAGTTGAAGCAAAAAATTAAGACCAGAAACAACAAAAAAAAGTAGAAGCAAAAATTATAAACTCAAGCAAAATTTTAAGGAAAGAATAAGCTTAAAAATTTAATAAATTAAAAGTTGAAGCAAATTTCAAAATTAGAAGCAAAAATAAAAAATTGAAGCAAAAATAAAAAGAAACATATTCCCTTGTATCAAGTAGCAAATTTGAAATAGCAAATTTAATTTTAAATTTTTAAAGGATTCCCAAAAATATAAAAAATCTGATTTATGTATGAGAAAAAGCTCTGATCTTTTTTATTAAAAAATGAATAAAAGGATAAACCAACAGGATTAAACAAATATATAAAATAAAATTTTTGTGTGTATTTTAGCAGAGTGATCGAAAAAGAGAAACAAAAAGTATAAACTGTTGGTGTGTTACTTTATGCTGCTGCTTCTGGTGGACGTTGAATGTGAAAAAGGGATTTGTGCTTTGCAAGCAAAAAGGGGATGGATGGATAAATATATTGAGCACACAAATACTACACATTTTGTGTATGTTGGGGGCAGGAATTAGGGCAGAAAATGGACGGACTACGTAAGTAGTGCTGCTAGAAGGGAGTAAAGGAAGGGTTAGTCATGGAAGAGGTTAAAAGAGTCTAAGGCAGTTAGTCGGAAGAATAATTGAAATTATGGAGCTAAAAGAGCTTAAAGATCTTTGAAAGCAAAAAAACTCCAAACTAAAGATTAGAAAATGGACTGGGAGTCTCTTAGAGATCGGACCGGGAGTCTCTTAGTGATCGGACTGATTTCTCTTAGAAATCGGAATGGGATTGATCCAAATTGATCCAATTTGATCCCGATAATCTATTAGAAATCGGACTGGGAGCCTTTTTTTTTTTATATCTCGAAGAATCTTGACCCCGATAACCTCAATTTTCCTTCGAGATCTTGTCTCGGTTCAGTCTCTAATTAAAAGCATAAATAAAAAATCAACGATAGCGGCCAAGAGCGGTCCTCTATCAACAATCTAAACGGGCCAAGAGACTCAAATATCCAAACAGCTATATCTCTTCTAAACTCCACATAGTGCATTACCGCCGATTAGTCCATCAATTTATATAGGATAAATAAAAGAAAAATAAGAGAGAAAAATGGATCCGGTTCGGGTGAAGGACCCGCGAATGGATAGAAGTAGGGGATGTGAATGAATGTGTATGAATAGATCAGAGGAATGTGTATGAAAAGGAAGCTGCGCGGTAAAAATTCATGTGTTTATGTGCATGCTATATCTTTTAATAAATAAATGTGTAAAAATCTATTTTAAATAAATAAAATGAATAATGATAATGGAAGTTTATTAGGTTTAAAAATGAAGGAAAAATATTTTTTAAAGGAGAGATAAAGGAATTATCGTATTTTCTACTATAATACAGCCCCGGGGGCTTTATTTATTTTTCAACTTTCCTCCATACTGGGAATGTATTAAAGTGAGAGAGGGACTCTAATTGAGAGAGGGGCTTTATTCGAGAAAATACGGTAATTTAAAAGGAAACAAAATAATAAAACTAAAGCAAGAAAAGTGAAGCAAATGAAGCAATATGAAAGTAAAGCAGCAAAAAATGACACAAAATACATAAAATTAAAACAAAAAATTACATATAAAATTCAAAAAAGTGAGCCAAATTAATTTCAAAATTAAACAAAGAACACCCAAAATTCTGCAAAAAAACTGATAAAAAATGAGTAATTAATAATTAAAAATGTCAGTTACAAACTAATAAAATTAAAAAAAAAGCCACCCCCTAAAATCAACCAACAGAAACAAAATAAATAGAATTTTTTTGCAATTTGATCCAGAATAAATGAAGCAAAACTAAGCGTATTAATATGATTTTAAAGCAAATGCGAAATAAACAAATTAATGAAACTATAAATTTATTTTTCTGATTTAAAATTATAAAAAGAATTCTGATTTTTTAAGTTGAGTTTATAAAAATAATTTCCAAGTTTAAGTTTAGACTTGAATATTCTGATCTTTAAGTTTAAGTTCTGAAAATAAATCGAAGTTTAAAACTTAAATATTCTGATTTTAAAATTTGAGTTTCTGAAAATAATATTCAGTTGTTGAAACTTTTATTCTGTTTTTTAAAATTAAAGCTTCTGAAAATAATATTCAAGTTTTAAGTTTAAACTTAAATATTCTTATTTTAAATTGTTTCTGAAATAATTTTCAAGTTCAAACTTAGATATTCTGATTTTAAATTGTTTCTAAATATAATGTTATAGTTTAAGTTTAAACTTGTACTCAAATATTCTGATCATTAAATATGTTTGTGAAAATAATTTTCAAGTTCAAACTTAAATATTCTGATTTTAAATTGCTTATGGAAATAATGTTCAAGTTTAAGTTTGAACTTGGATATTCTGATTTTTAAATTGAAGTTTATAAAAATAACATTCAAGTTTAATTTAAACTTAATATTTTTAATTAAGTTTGAACTTAAACATAAATAATTCCACTATTTAAATCAGTTTATCAAACCTGAAAAATAAACTTATTAATTTCAAGTTTAAATAAACTTTCTGAGTAAATATACTAAATAAAAATTGAGGGAAAATAAAGGATGAGTAATAAACAGAATATAAACAAACAAAAAATTCAATTAAAAAATTTTGAAAAGTGGGCGTTAAAGAGGGAATACTTTGTCAAGTTCAAAAAAAGAATAATTGATAAAATGACGTTAAAGGTATTAAAAAATTTTTGAAAAAATAAACTGTGGGTTAAAAAAAGGAATGAGAAAATTTTTACGTAAAAATGGGAAATTTTACAAAGAAAAAATTGCCATAAATAATAAAAATAATTTAATAATAATAATAATTTTAGTAGGTGATAAATCTAGTAAAAATGACGTTTAAATGGAATAATATTAAAAAATAAAAGGTAAAAAGTCAAAATTTTTAAATGAAAGAAAAATGTTAAAAATATCAAAAGTTAGGTGTTCGAAAAAAGTTTAAGAAAAATGAAAATTAGAAAATTAAAATTTTAGTCCAGTTAGATAATTAACTTCGTAAGAAAGAAGAAGGAAGATAAAGCTGGCTAACAAAGAAAACGCTTATAAAGAGCCTTAAGATCTATTAGAGGAGAGGGTGAAAGCAGCAAGAAGATTTTTATCAGGGATGCCACAGATTAAGAAAAAAGTCAGGTCTGGTTTCGAGTCTCGGGTTTCGGGTAACACGTACCCTCTAGTCTGCACGTGAAGCGCCTAGCAATAACTGCCATGGAAGTCGCATAGTCGATGATGCCCGAGAATAGACTTAAACTCTCACTTACTACATACAGTTCAGGGGCCTATTTTAATTGTCCACAGATTCTGCGGACTCCTTTTTCCGCAGAATCTGTGGAATAATTAAAACAGGATTTCTGTGGTTCTGTGGTCTGTGCACAGACCACAGACCGCAGAATCTGTGGACAATTAAAATAGGCCCCAGGTAGTAAATAAATAATATATTTAATTGTAAAATTCAAACAAATATATAAAAAACATAAAATTTAAATAATTCAATGTTCAAAATTTTTTAAAAATGAAAAAAAGGTTTGTGAAAAAATAAAAAAATTTAATCCTATGTTAGCTTAAAAATTGAGCCTAATCCATTAAAAAAAAGCCGTTTCTCCATTTTTGAAAAAAATGTAAATGATATCTAGGCGCATTTTTAAAATTGAATTTTTCCACACGCTGAAATAACGCTAATGGAATTTTTCGAAGGCAACGGCTGGCATATATTATACAATACATATTTTTATTTTAAAAAATATAGAAAGGTTTAAAAGAAGGCAAAGAATAAATTTTAAATAAATTATAAAAAAAATTAGCATGTGTATAAGGGAGTAAAAAATATAAAGATGGGGAATTTTATTAAAAGTATTTTTTAAAATTAGATTATAACTATGCTTCAGGCTGAATTATATTTACAGTCGGACCTCATTGTAAAATACACCAATACTAGTACACCTCTATTTAAGAAAAGATTTTTGATATTTGTACGTCCATTGTGAGGGGATCTCGAGGAAGAGGAGGGAGGAGAATCTGCCTAAGCGATAACCAAATTTTAATATCCCCCATTATAGGGCCATGAAGGAAAGTAGGGTTGAGAGCCAGTCTAAACGTTAATCCCATTTTACTATACCACGTTATAAGGCCATGCAGGCTGTCTAGACGATGACTCCTTATATTTATCTCTCGTTATAAGACCTTGGTTTCCTAAACTATAGAGATTTTAATATGACCTTATAAGATACCGATTTCAGCTCCACTGGTAGATCGAGCTGAGTCTGGACCAAGGCCCGGGGTTTTCTGTAAACAGAGTCCAGGCTTAGGCATTTTTGACCTTCCTGGGTTTTTCCTAGACTAAAGGCCCAGGATCTGGCCCAGGTCATTAAATCAAACCTTGGAACAGACCCAGGATTTTCAAAAATCTTGATCTCTACTTATATGAGAGTTGACTGTATTATACATACTTGAAACTTGGCAATAATTTTAATAATTAATGAAACTAATAATGAGAAAGTAAATAAATTTTTACTAGAAAAACAAAGCAGCATATGGAAAAAATGCAAGCAACAGGTTGAAAGGTTTCTTGTTTCATGTTACCACCCCACCCTTTACCTTAAATACTAATTTTTTATTTCTCTAGACACTTTTTAGTTCCCCCATTTCAGTGTCCCTTTTTATTTACTTCAACCAGATCCCACTCAAAAAATATGGCATTTTGTCTCTAGCTCACAACAACACGTTTTTTTACTTCCAGCTACTATATTATAAAGTCAACATATGTAAAGTTAAAAAGTAGTAAACATGGCAAAAAGTCAAAAAAAATTAAAAGAAAAAAAGGAGAGACAAACCACCGTCCGATCGAAATACCGTCCGGACAGTAGAGTAAACAAGACCGTCCAACTGTACAATTAATAAACTAGATTTGTCTCGGTATTGGGCTCCCTTAATATCTTAAGACTATTAAGCCTTTGTTTAGTAAAGGAGCAAGCTAACCAGAGACTTCACTCGTATATGGCTCGATACGCCATAGCAGGGCATCCCTGATTCGACAATTCTGAACGAAGCTATAACTCTGCGGTACCTTCCCAAGTGAAATGAACAGTGTTTTTTACTCTAATGTGTGGACGGAATTTTGGTAGGACGGTGTGTTGACCTGACACAAAAAAAAAGAAATGGCATTAAAGCCACAAAAACATGCACATGTTCCGTGCCTTCTAGTTGATATAAACAAAAATTTTTTTTATATAAAATAGAAAGCTTTTGCCCTTTGAATTAGCTTCAAAGCTTGCCCTTTATAATGAAAAAAGAACTATAAAATAAATAAAAAAGAATATAAAACAAAAAAAAATGTCGAGAATAAAACACAAGAAAAAATAAAAGCCACAGATGTGCCACTGCGCTAACAAACAAAAATTACTACTTGTGGTGGCTGGCGGAAATGAAAAAAAATTAAGACAAAAAATAAGAAAATGTTAAATAAAAATTAAAAAAATCTGTGTAAATTCCAAAAATTAATATTTATTAGAGCCTTAAAAGGAAGTAAAAACAAACAGGCGTTAGTTAAGTTAAAAATAAGTTGAGATGGCAGCTGTCATTAGTTAAAGCATTGTTGCCTAACAACACTTAATATGCCTATATAGTTTTGAAATTCAGTCAACTAGCTCACACACCCGGGACTAAATCATAAAAATCTTTTAAAATTTGGCTGGCCACTGGTTCAGAGACTGTAGTCGAATTTTAGGAGTATGGCGGAGTTCATGTCATCCTGATGCATTTTAAAAAACGGAAGATGGAAGACAAAAGAACAGAGAGAAAAATTAAATGTGGCAGACGGAACGCGGAGTTGGAATGGTCAAAAGAAGTGAAATCTTAGTAAGGGGGAGCGGAATACAGTCTGTACCTGGGGGATATTTATCTTTCAGGAGCTATAATTTAGTGTTGGATAGGATAGGAATTATTTTAGCAATTATAGTAAGATTTTAAATTCGAATTCAAATTTAAACAATAAAACAAATCCTAGCCTTTAAAAGCTCAAAAATTTTTTTAAAAATTTTCCAGAAAGCTAGGAAAGCCTCTGATTTAGCAAACACGTGACACGTGGTAAAGTCTCGACATAAAAAAAGAGAAAGGATAAAATTTATTCCAAATTTTTGTTTCCAACCTGCCAATAAAAAGAATGGAAAATGAGAGAAAGCGTGAGAGCTTATAAGGAGAAAATTTTAGAGGAAATATTTTTTTTGAAAGGAAACAAAATTTCTCAGAAATACGCAATAATTAACAAGTCTAATGTCTGATAAAATTTAAAATTACAAAATAACCAAAGAATATAAAAAATTTTTAGAAAAAAAAATTAATTTTAAAATAGACAATTTAAAACAATTGTGAAATTAAAAGGTAATTTAAAAATCAAAAAAAAAAATAATCGAAAATAATCGAAAAAATAGCCTTGAGAAGGTTAAACAGACGAATAGACTTTTGGGCAAATAAATTTTGTATAGAAAGTTTCAGGCGGTGAACGGTTATCCATATACTGCGGCAGCAGTGCCCGATATCCCTTTTAGTCCTCCGATATCACTCCTAATCCACCCAAATCCCGTTTTATCCATTAATCTCTCTTAATACTCTGATATCAATCGATATCCCCCATAATCTACCCAAATCTCCCAATGAAAATAATTCATCTACATATTTTCAACCCGGAGCTAACATGAGGGGCATGGAGCGGCTCCGAAAATCGCCGGCCCCGGAGCTAAGAATTTGAAAACTGCGGAGCCAGAGCCAACAAATGCCAAATACCCATCACTGATTCCCAGTCATGTCTCTTATCAACAATAACAATTTTATTTTTATTTATAAAAATTCCCTAGTTCAATATTATTTATTAAACACAAAAAATCTCCAAAAAAGCATTTATTTTTATTGCATAAATAAATTTTCATGATGGAGGAAGTAGTAAAAATAAAATACAATTCAGTAAAGGAAAAGGTATAACGCTATAGTAGTAGTTTGACGGCGCCGTACAAAATTTTTTTTATTCATTCTTCAATGCGCGAATTCTCGCCATATTTCCTTTGTTAATATTTTATAAAAAAGGAAAAATAAATATTAAGTAAAATAATAAAAAAACGTTTTTTGAAGAATGAAGTAAACAAAGAAAATTAAAAAAAATTTTGTAAAAAAATATTTATGTACTAAACAAAAGATAATAAAAATAGAGAGGTAGGTTTTAATATGAAGAGTTGTTGTACAAATAAGGTAATTAATAGTACTAAAAATAACAATTGAAATAATATTTTCAAATTCGTAATAAGGTGAAAAAAATGCAAAAACTAATCTTGAACTTAAGTCAAGGAAAACTCAAGAAACTCTGAAAAATGCCTTGATCTTGACTCCGGATCCAGGAAAAATCAACGTCTGGATCCAGATCAAGCTCGCTCTATAGTATGCAAAAAGCGAAAAACGAGACACGCGAAACAGCAAATCCCTGATACAATAAAGTTTTAAGTTCCGAACATACGGAACTTAAAAAACCGAATATCCGAAATATTAGGTCCGGCCATCGGTTTCGGATAGGATCAGATACGCACGAAATTCCAAAATGTAGTGTGGCGAAACGCGACCAAACGAAAAAAAACTAACGAAAATTTTTTGCATGCCAGCTTCGGATACCTAAAGATTCCCAGGAATCTCCAACCCTTGTATACACTTCTAGGCTAATCTTTTGATACAGTAATGTAAATAAAAACAGATTATTGCAAAAAAAATAGATTACAGATCCAAAGTTTAATGCTTTTAAAGCTTGCGCAAATTTAGCAAATGAAAGCTTAAAAGCATTTTGTAAAAAAAATAAGAGGATTTGTGCAAATAAAAATAAACCATAAACAAAATGTATTTAAAATAAAATGCCAGAAACATTTAAAGGAGATAATGCATGGGTATCAAAAGGGGGGTCGTACGAGCGAATGGTCATATGAGAATCAATAGAAAAATCCCAATCTCGATAACCAAAGATTTTGTTCGAGATTCGACTCGGTACGGTCTCCAGTATAAAATAGTGAAGAGAGTAAGCCTTACTTAAGTTAATTGGATAGAGGCTACCGTATTCAATTGAATGTCCAGGCATTCTATTTTCCAATTGCCTCCCAAGGGGTATTCTGTTAGAGAGAGCATTCAGAGGTAAGATGGGGAGGGGGCATTCGATTAGAGGTAATACTGTATTTTGGCCTATCTCAGGATAGAAAGTACCCGAATCAAACAATCTCCCATTAATCAAAGCCTATATCCCATCCACAACTTGATCCGTAAAGTAGCCCTTAAAAGCGCCAAAGTTATTCGATGAAGCACAAGAGAAGCAGGATAAAGACACGATATTTTTGGATATAAATAGAAACAAAAAATATTTATTTTTGTTAATGAGGGCATTAAAAAATAGTACATATCCCCCTAATGTTAGGATATTTTTGACAGTGCAAAGAAAATTTTTTTTTTTGTGAATACCCAAAGTGATGGACAACCGAGGGGAAGGATTAGTGTCAACGCCGCCATCGTTGTTGTTGAGCACAAAAAATCAGTAAAGATTTAAGTAGAAAAATGTCGCCGAGAGCAATCCAAAATTAATGGGGAAGGGGGGGGGGTAGCTGGCGAATACCAAAAGCTTTAAAAAAAAGATTTTAGTGTAAATAAAGAGCGAAGGATTTTTTTGTTAAAGCCGGTCGTTAAAAATTGACAAGATCTTTTAAAAAAGATTGGGAACACGAAAAGCAAAAAATGACCTCTGCTTTTTGGATGGAGGGAGAAATTGGTCGGCTGAATGGGGATGAATAAATAAAAATAAGAAGAAAAAAGAGATTTTTCTGATTGATCTTGAAGAACCCAATTTAGAAATTAAATTAATTGTAGCTAGATGTTTAAAATTATAGATTGGCTGGGTAACATTGATAAGTATTTTAAAAAATTGTTAAAAAAACAAAAAATATACCGTATTTCTTCTAATAGTGCGACTCTTTCTATTAGACCATACTCTTCTAATAAACTGAGCCTCTAGAGGTAGGTTGAAAAATAAACATTCCGGTCGTACTATTAGAAGAAATACCGTATTTAAACGTTAAACAATTAAAGTCGAGAATTTAAAAATTTAACTGACAGTAAATTAATAAAAGTCAACTCGATTACAGTGAAGAGAGAAGGGCACTGGTTGGAATATATCCAACAGAGATTTGCCGAAACTGATTTCAAAATGAATAACACAAAAAGAAAAAAATGCGAAAATTTAAAAAAACAAAACACAAAAAAAAACTCCAAAAAAAGCGCAAATTTAGCAAAAGATCAGGAGTGATCGAAATAAAAATTTTTTTGTTTCGGTACGAAACAAAATAGAAAAAAGGGCATGAAAGAGAAAACGAAATTTCGATCATCCCTATATCCAAAGGGGCACCATATCCTAAAAGCGCTATAAACAACCTCGACTATATTTAAGCATTAAAAGGGGCATTTATCCTCTCACGATATTCAACCAACAATTAATTATAGCTAATTTCCTATAAGAAAAAAGAAAATTAAAGGTAAAAAGGCCAAAGAATCACAAAAAATATAAAGACCATCGACTAACTAAATTTAATTCTATACTTGATGACCCTCTCCCTATATAATTTTGGCGTGACCAAAACAAAAAAAATTTCGGTCGAGAAGGGACAAGAAAAAGCAAAAATTAAAGAAAGAATAAACTAAAAGCTTTAAGTGTGTTGCAAAAAGAGAAGAAAAAAAGCAGGCAAAGCTAAGAAATAAACAAAAAAAAGCAGCAGTCGCTTTTCCCTGGGACACCCCAAAACGGCGCGCGGCCATAACGGCGCAAAGCCATAACTTGCTTCAAGATTTCCCAATCCTACCAAATTTAGTATTAAAAGATTCCTCTCATCGAGCTAAAGGAGATTGGTAGCAAAATTGATAATGGCCAGACATTTTCAACCAAGTTATGGCTTTGCGCCTTTATGGCTGCGCGCCGTTTTGGGCTGTACCCGCTTTTCCCTCACTAACTAAAAATAAAATTTTTAAAGCAATTCTGTACACATAAACAAAAAAATAAATATTGAGAGAATCTCGAGAAATAAATTTAGAGGGAAAAGATTTGTGTTTTATAATAGCCTAAAAAGCTGGCTAAAAATGTGTCAAAAAATTGGTTAGTGATTTATCAAAAGAATCAATTTTTAGTTAAAAATAAAAACAAAGATGGAACCAAAATAAAAAATCATTACTCAAAAAACTCTCAAATGGGCGCGCTCAATATTCCGTAATCAAAAAATAAAAAATCCCACACTCAACTACTTTCGGTTCCCCATACCTAATTTTGTTTAAAATGTACAAAATGGTCAAAAACTAAACGACAGGTCAAAAACTAAAATTACGCACAGGTGCTCTAAAATTCTTGCTCACAGATCGCCGCACTGAAATTTTCGTTCTCAACAAAGCGCACTCAAAGTCTCGCACTCAAAACTGGGCGCACTTAAAATCCCACGCTCAACTAGGGATTAAAATCTTAAAATTAAAATTAAGAAAAATAAAAAGAAAATAAAATAAATATTAAAATCCCAACTCAATCCCACACTCAACTGCTCTAAAATTCTCGGTTTCACTGAAATCAGCACTCGCAATAAGCCAGTTCATGACAATATCGTTAATCTTAAAGTTATTGAAAATTTTCCGAGGGTCTTTACTAAAAATTTTTTTTGAATAAACAGTAAATTGTTCGTCAAGAAAATGATTTTTATGGTTTTAGAAAACCTCAAGGACATTTAAAAACATGTTTTTGTGTGTTTTGTTTAGATTAAAAAAAGGAATGTTTAGGTTGTAAAAATGAATTAAATAGGTAGAGGTTGCGGTAAATTGTTTATGTAGAGGTTTTAAATGATTGATTAAATTAGGAAGGTGGGAATAAAAAAATAAAAAAAATACTTTTGGAAATGAATTTAGAAAAATAATAAAACAAATTAAAGGAAGATCAAATCAAGAAAGATGAAAACAAAGGTAATTGACTAAAAGTAAACTAGTGATATAAAACAGATACCGTATTTCTTCTAATAGTGCGACCGGTCGGTTTATTTTTCAACCTTCCTTTAGAGCAGAGGTGGGTCGGAACAGTCTGAGATGTCGGAAATCGGAAGAGCCGGAAATCGGAACTGGCTTAAAATTCGGAACTCAGAAATCAAAATTTTTTCGGAAATCGGCATCTCAACCCACCTCTGCTTTAGGGGTTAGTTTATTAGAAGGGGTCGGTCAAACAGAGAGACGCACTATTAGAAGAAATACGGTAAGTGCAGTATTGAAGGCGCAGTGAAACAGGCACTTACCGCACTTAATTAACCTGACTTAGAGACAAAAGACAATGAATGGAAAAAACAGTGAATGGAGAACAAAAGTTAAATACTTCAAAAAGTGTCACAAATCCTGTGGTTTCAGGTCCCCAAATCTCTTATGGAAAGTCTGTTTGAACATTTAAGAAAATAAACAAAATGAAAATACTAAAGCTTAGTGAAAATTCAACGCCCCGTTTCGCACCTATTAAATAGACAATCCCCCCAGATACTTATTTTTCACATTTTTGCTGTACTATAAAATAATTAAAAAATTCCTTCCCCAAGAGTAAAAGCTCATTAAAAATCAGAAAAAACAGAAAAAACCAAAAAAAAAACAAAAATAAAAAATTTTTTTAAATAAAAAACCAACAATGCCAACAAATCCAGTCAAAGTCCCCAAATGCTCATTTCCAGTTCTCGACCATGTGACGCACAAATTTTGTTGTTTAACGTAGTCTGATGAACAAAAAATTTAAATTAGTTGAAAATATATTGTGTAATATTTGTTAATGTCTAAAAGATTAAAAAAGATTAAAAGATAAAATATAATAATTAAAATAAAAAATGTGGAGGAACAGAAATTTTTTGAAGATCAAAAATGAAAAAATTTCAAATGAGAATTTATTTTATCGAGGCAATGAAGTGGACAATTCAAAAAGGAGAGGCCGGGAAGGGAAACGGAATGGGCATTTATCGACTTTGGACCATGGGTATGAATAGCAGACTGGAAGGGCCGCATTGAACCTCCATCCTTAAACAGAGCACACTGAACTTTCAAGATGGCACACTGAAATTCCCGCTCTCAATAGGGTGGAGGGGGAGGGGTAAGAAGAAAAATCTCGATTTTTGATACCCGTTATTTTAGTGATCTTGTATCGGTCCGGTCTCTAGTCCTGAACATGAATTTTTGGAAAAATATTGGCGGATCCTGGGAAATTTTCGGGTATCAGGTCATTTTTTTGGATCTGGATCCGCCAACATTAGGCCAGGCCTGAACACTTAAATTCTAGGAACAAACAGAAGATAGACTCCTTGGTCTAATAAATTTTTTGGGAAAAAGGAAGGTAGGGGAAAGGGAACGGAAGGCTAAAGTGAAGGGCATAAATCAATAGGTTAATAAAAAATTTTTTCAAAAAATTATGAAACGATCAAAAAAAGGCTTGCTAAAATTATCGAACACATTTTCAAGCTAAATTTGTTTACATTTGCAAAAAATTGGTGTAAAAAATATTTTTTATTAATAAATCATATGGAAATGACACAAATGATAAAAATTAAATGGAAAGAGTGTTCGCACAAGTTCAATAGATAAATTGCGGTAAACTATGTGAACGTAGGCAAAGAGAGAGAGCAGAAAATGGTTGCCTAATGAGGGGTGAATCACACTTTTTATTTGCACTAATTTAACAGCGGAGGCGTTTTGTTGATATTTTTTCTCTTCCTACTGTTTATGTATTGACTGACCTTCTCTTTCCTATCTATTGAACTTTGACTCCTTATTAAGGGGTGAGGAAAAAGAGGAAAAAAATTAATCTAATAAACAAAATTGGGGGTTGCAAAAAAAGATAAAATAAAAAATATGTAGATGAGGAATTAAAAACGTTTATAAACCATGGATGGCAGGGTATAGAAAAAAACAAATAGAAATAGGAAAAGATTTTTGAAAATTTTTTCGGAGTATCGGATTTTGAGTCGAAAATTGTCCGTGGTTTTGATTTTGGAACGAAAAAATTGCTCAGGTTTCGCATTTCGGATCGAAAAACTATCTGGGTTTCGGATTCCGGGTATCGTATTTCGGATAGTCCGAACATCCCCAGTATAAACCTCCATGAGAACTCGCCGAAAAAATGAGAGAAAATCGTCAAATTATGAAGGAAAATCCAATAAATCTTGGGATATCTCAAAATAAATAAATTTCAGCTTTTAACGCTTATGAAAAATGAGAGAAAAGAAAATCTGAAATGAAAGAAAGGCGTGAAAATAGAAAAGCATCGCTATACGCGCATTTTCGTCCAGCTATTAATACTATTATAAATGCTGCTAACGGAGAATGAAAAAATTGTTTTTATTTTTTAGATATTTTTAGTTGGAACTGGGCGTTTATTGTTGATATTTATTATAAATGGGGTTGTGTACAAAGAAACCGGATTATAAACAAAAATAATTGAAAAATAATATACGTAATAAATACTGGAGGAAAATTATAGAACAGCACAGAATTAAATTAACAGAAATAGGAGTTTCCGGAAAAATCAGAATTTATTTTTAAACTTAAGGACGAAGCAGTAAAAGAAAATCAGAATTTAATATTTTTAATTTCGAGAAAGAATCAGAATTTAAATAATCAGAATTAAGATCAGAATCCGAAAAAATCAGAATTAAAATAATCAGAATTAAAATCAGAAACCGAAAAAAAATCAGAATTTAAATAATCAGAATTAAAAATCGAAATCTGGAAAAATCAGAATTAAAATCAGAATCCAGAAAAATCAGAATTTAAATCAGAATCCGAAGAAACCAGAATTTAAATAATCAGAATTTAAATCAGAAACCGAAAAAAAATCAGAATATAAATAATCAGAATTAAAAATCGGAATCTGGAAAAATCAGAATTAAAATCAGAATCCAGAAAAATCAGAATTTAAAATTAGAATCCGGAAGATCAGAATCTTAAATAACCAGAATTAAGAACCAGAATCCTTAAACGAATGTGGAAACAACTCTTTTCTAATTTTCCAGAAACATCAGAATTAAATCAGAATTACTCAAAAAAATAAAAATAATTTATAAGATTAAATAAATGAAAAAAGTAATACGTTGTAGTATTTTTAGCATTCTTCTTATGAATGAATGTGAAGATTGGAAAAATTGGGAATGTGAATGTTGTACAAAGTGAAGGGGGGGGGCTATACACCGCGTAAATTAATTGTACCTATCGGCGAATCTCATGGCTCGACGGAAATTGCGCGCAATGAAAAAGAAAAAAATAAGAAAGAATTGCAGTGAATAAAAAAGAAACAAAAAAATAAACAAAATTAAGGATAAATCGGAGAGAAAAACAGGACAAATTGACAAGAAAAGAAGAAAAAATAAATTTTGTATTTGCTGAAAAAAAGCAGATTTAATGATTAATCGGAAATAACTTTTTAATAAGCTAGTCGAGAGAAAAGCACTTTAATGATGGGGTGAATTGAGGATCGTCAAAATGGTAAAAATAAAAAAGGGTAAAAGGACGGTTCAGTGCAGAGAGTATATTTTAGGAGCAGTCCAGTCGAGTCCACTTGAGTCCCGGCCTTATAACTCATGAAGGGATTGACACTTCTTCATGCTTTTGGTACCATTCGATAGAGAATTGAATACACTATAAGAAACCAAAAAATCAGAATTATCGAAAGATTGATAAAAAAGTTATGATCTAAAATCTAAATTTTTCAAAAAATATGTGAATTTCATAACTTAATCGATCATAACTTTTCTATCGATCAGCCGAAAATTTTGATCTTTTGATATCTTGTAGTGTATTTAATTCTCTATCGAATGGTATCAAGATCATTAAGCATTGACAATTTCAGACGTGACTGTGGTCGTTTTTAGCTGACTACTCTCTTCACACTTCGTGCCAGCTCCGCTAACACACAATGAAATCGAATGTCTTACAGAGCTCCTATTATTTTACACAATTCCCATGAGCGATCAAATTTAACAAAATCAGAATTTTTATATTTTTCTCCCCAGCTGAATCAACATTTATATAAAAATAAATAAATGAATAAATAAATATTAAGCACAAATCGCAAAGAATGTTTTTTAATGCATTGTTATTGTTGTTGGTACAAAGCTGTTTTGGGGTAAGAAAAAAATTGAAAAAATGGGGAAAGGGAAAAACAGCGTAGAAAGAACCGGCTTTTCCTCCTCTCCTATTCATTCACCACATTTTTTGACCAACAAAGTATTTTTGTACTTGCAGCTGTGAGAAGCTAAAAAAGACGACTGAAGACGACGATGTGATCAGTCCCTCTCTCCCCACTTTTTGCTTCTGTTTTAGTGAAATAAAAATTATTATGGGAACAGAAGGAGAATACAAAGAATGAACAAAAAAGTACGCGATGGAGGGTTCTCTCTAATTAAATCGGGAAACAAAATCGGGGGAATGTCCGCAAATTTTTTGTCCGCAAAAAATTTTTTTGTCCGCAAATATTTTTGCGGACAAAAAAATTTTTTGCGGACAAAAAAATTTTTTGCGGACTTAAATTACTCTGATTTTTTGGATTTGCAGATAAACATTGCGGACTTTTCTGTAAAATCTTAGAATATTTACACACCATTCTTCCTATTTAAATTCATTTTTTGTGCTTACGCCTCGGGCATTGCGCGCAGCCGACACGAAAAGACAACCAACTTTCGCGCAAAAAAGATTATGGCTGAAGCGAGATGAATAAAGAATTGAAGGAGGGCAGAGGGAGTGGAATGTTAATATTAAATTGTTATTTTATAGTTTACCAATAAAATTCATAAAATAAAGTGGAAAATCAACAAAAAATTGTGTTTCGGTTTAAGACTCAAAACGACTTTTTAGTGGAGACTGTGAAAGTCAATAGTGCAGAAAATGATTTAAGAAGAGGAGGAGGAATGTCGAAAAAGCGAAAGACAATTTAAAAAGCGAAAGGCAAAGGTCGAACCACAAAAAAGTCGAGAATTTGGCGAAAGACGAAACGCGAAACGGCACACCCACGGGGCAGGAGTTTAACTTAGTTAATAATTCTCAAATCCCGGACGTCACAGAATTGGTTTGAACTATCTCAATGAGCTAAATTATTCGTGTTTCAGAAATAATTTAACTAAGAGTTATACCCCGAGATGCAATAGGGCTCGAAACGTAGTGGAGGAGGAGAAAAGAGGGAGGAGCTCAGCTAATCAATCGGTAGGGGAAGTGTTTAGCCAAGCTCTAATTTGAGGCGTGAACTGAAGCGCCCAAAAAACAACTAGGCTGGAACTAAAAAAAAATTAACGAAAAAGCGTTGTTGGTGGTCTAATTTAGAAAGTATGTATCCTAATTTTCTTTTCGGTGATTGACCAAAAGCATCTAAAAAATACTAGTTAAAAAAGTACAGAAAAGAAGCACTTTTAAAAGCGCGCATTCAAGTAGTTAAAGGAAGAAAATAAATCAGAAAAAAAAAGAAAATTTGTGAATAGAAAAAATAAATGTAAAAATAAAGGGCTCAAAAATGAGGAGAGAGATGATCCGCCCGAAAATTTTCTAAAAATAGTTTAATATTTTTTTGTACCACAAAGGAATAAAAAAGAGAATGGTCTTTTGTGGAACCGGAATTTGTAGCAAAAAAAGAGAAAAATAAATAAAAATTATTTTTTAATATTTGATTACTAAGTAAATTTGGTTGAAAAGGAAGGAAAAAATAAATATTTTTTGTTAGTTTTTGAATTATTAAAATCTCCAATAGAGAGGAATAGAAGTAGCTTGGTTAACCAGTCGATCTTCACACCGATTTACTAGGCTCCTTTTTTAATGAGGAAATTCGTCAAATGGTAAGGCTGAAAAAATCCCTGGTGCCGAAAAATCGGCCTTATAATAAACTCAAACCTAGGGGCATAACTTAGGCAGCACCCATCAACCAATACTAAAACTTGATTTCAATCGAGATATAGAAGCTTAGCTAACCAATCAGTCATCACAACGATTTACCAAGCTCCTCATTAATTTTTTAAAATTTCGTTTGTTGTATGGTCTTGGGTGTGGAGTGTAGGGTGTCTTAAACTGATCGGTGTCTAAAATTGATGTCTTACGGTATTTAAATGATAAGGTCTCTAGATGGGGGTGGAGGCACTAAAAAGGTAAGTAAAATTTTAAAATCAATTGAAATATTTAAAAATGCAAAGTATTTATTTAATTAAAAATTTCTTTTGTTGTATTGTAAAAGCTCAGAATTGAAGAGAAAAAAATAAAAAAAAGGATGAAAGAAAAACGGAAAATAAACACAATGTACAAAACTGATCGGCGCCGGCTGGTGCTAGGCTAACAGAAAAATCGAGCACTCTCTGGTCAGCCGTTGACAAAGAGGGCAGACAATCTAAAAGGTATATAATATTTAAAATTTATAAAATATAACAATCGAAATGAATAAAAAATAAAAAGGATTTATTTAAAAAATTAAAAAAATGAGGAGCTTAGTAAATCAGTAAGTTGAGTGGATAGTTAGCAAAGCTTATTTCTATATCTCTCGATTGGGTGGAAATATTTAAATGAAATCGGTACCAACGGATATAGCAGAAAATTTAGTAGAAAAATAAATAATCGTAGATGTTCTAATAGACGCCCTAGGCATATGTTTTTCAATGTGTCTTATTTTGTTATATGCATGGCTTTTATTGGAGAGGGGCCTTTATTAGAACATTAAATGTATAATGAAGTTTATTGACTGAATAATAGAAGCACTGGGCATTTATTGAGGGTTTATGTATATCCACTCGTATCAAGAAAATTATTTTTTTAAAAGACTCAAACGTATAGAAAAGCATACTAGATAATAAGAGAGAAGAGAAAATGAAAAGAGAATGTATAAAATTAAATTTTATGTCTATCACTTTCTCCTTATAAAATATTTTCTGTTAGTAAGCCACAAGAGTATTCATTAACGGTAAGAAGTGGCGGCATTCCCTTTGTGGAACTGGGTAGATTAACTACTCTGGAATTTTTGGAGCGGGGAGGATCCGGAGCCTCCCTTTAAAATTTGTGTGATTTTTCAATTTGGGTGATACTTTTTGGAAATAAAAAAAATTGAGGAGCTTAGCTAGTAGTGCTGTGCCAGAATCGCAAATTTGGCCGGAACTGGAACCTGATCTAATTTTTTGGTTCCGGACGGAGCCGGAACCTTACAAAAAACCTGAACCAAAAAATCCCGAAACTTCCGGACTACTATAACCGGAACTTCCGGCGAAGCTTTATTAGTCAGTAAGCATGATGGGGAACTGGTAACTAAGCTTCTATCTCACGTCTGAATGACTAATATTTTTTAATTTTCCATTGAGAAGACTCTAATGTATAATTTTTTATATTCTTGTGAGTAGCAAAGAAGAAAAGAAAGAGAAATACATGTGAGAATGTATGTAGGTTAATTCTCCCTCTATGTCTAGCTAACACTACCAATAAAATAATTTCTCAAAATATTGCCCAAGACGTAAAAATTAATGAACTAATAAACCCCTTAAACCTTTAGGTTTTGAATTTTTGGAACGGGGAGAGTTCCGGGTCTCCCTTCTAAAATGTTTAATTTTAGATAGGGATGTTCAGTAAGCACTAGGCTTGTTCACCGTCCCCGAAAATCGGGGAATTTGAGAGAAATTAATTTATACATCCTGTTGAAGCTTTCGCCGTATTTTCGTCTTTTTGGCGTTCCGTCTACCGCATTTTAAAAGCAGTACGGCATAACCTTGATCAACATTTATAAGATCCTTCAGTGTTTAACGAAAAATTCATGATAGATGAACAAAGACACAAAGCAGAACAAATCATCAAGTATAGAAATTTAAGGGGAGGATCGCCCCTCCCCAACCCAAAAATTGGAAAAATATGGATCACAAAATATGGACGAAAATATGGATTCTCGCATATGGACATTTTAACAGGGGTTCAATAAACAAAAGAGTAATTTATCAAAAGAATTTACGATAGTTTATAGGCGCTGGACAGAGATATATTTAAATAATGTGTATTCTCTTCTCTTTTGTTTTTCTCTTTTCTTCTATATTTCTCTCTCATTGCTATTTAATATTATGTGGAATAAGAGTCTCACGAAGTATATCAATCGATCTACTTTTCCTTTTAGGGTCAAATTTTTTATAAAAATTCGAGAGGGCTCCTCTTCCATGTAAAAATTTTTGGACACAATGTCAGCGATGGAATTATAACCTCATTGGCAACCTTACTCTAAGTGAATAAGCTGAAGAATTGCCCGACTGTCAATAAAAATTGTTTAGTTGAGAGTTAATGCAATCTCCTCTCTCAATTTATTTTTCTTTTAATATCGACAAGCATAAGAAAATTATTGCCTATGAGTCTTATATATTGTTAGCCTTAAAACTAAAAGGGAGGCAGCTGGACCTCCCCACTCCAAAAATTCCCTGAAAATTGCACATTGTGGGGTCAACTGAGTCATAGAATTAATTGGTTAGACTCACATTCAAATATTTTATGGGGAGGAAGCGGTAGTCATAGAGGAATTGGAAATAGTGTCTATTCTTCTTAAGGAAATTATTGCCGTATGAGTCTCATCCTTTAAACATAAAAGGGAGGCAGCTGGACCTCCCCGTTCCAAAAATTCACTGAAAGTTTCACTTTGCTGGGGACAACTAAGTCGTGTGACTCTAGAGATAACTGGACATAGAAATATTTTATGGGGAGGAAACGCTAGACATAGAGAAGTGGAAATAGTCCAAAAATTTTAGTATTTATTCAAGTCAATATGTATGAAATAAAAAATTAAAAATAATATATTATGTAATTTTCCCATCAAATTAAATTTAGAATTAAATCTGAATTAACTCTCCCATCCATTTATTCATTTTAGGCCTTTAAGGAACGTCCACCCATGGTCTCCTCAGCAGCCTTCTTGCGTTTGTACTCTTCTGGATGCCTTTAAATGGGGAAATAAAATTTTTAAGAAAGATTTTCTCTCACAATTTCCACCAAAACATGTCGCTCCAATGACGGCAATTATTAAAATGCCGGCTAAATTTGTCTCGATCCCACATATCCGCATAAATACGTTGAATAGCTTCGTAAGCGTGCTCCTCAGAGCAAATACGATCTTCTGGAATACCCACAGGGGTATGACAATAATCCGCGTAGTGACTAGAAATGGAGGGGTAATTGTTCAGGAAGGATATTTCAAGGACTTACCCAAAGCTTTGGGTCTTGCCTTTCTCCTCATTAATCATTTCATAGGTGCAGTGAAAGTTTGAATTGCACTTTTTGCATTTAAAAAGAACCTAAATAAATAGGTAAAATAAGCATTTTATAATTCTCGAAGGTAGTAATCGTGATTTTGTACCGTACCACACTTCGTACCGTAATACCGAAAAATATCGATAAATACTGATGAACTTTCTTTTTAACTTTGAGGTCCAGAAGTCCACGTTGTCCTTTAGATAACTTACGGAGAAACGGGGGCATAACATGCTGACTAACGTTGAGGACAAGATCTGCGGATGTTTGCGCTACATAGGGGGGGGGGGGTGTACAGAAGAACCAATGTAGCCCCCGTAACATTTGGGCTACATAAAAACCCTCCAAAATTTTACAGTACCATATCCTTACGTACTACGATACGGAATCCTGATTAATACCAAAAAATACGGTAGGTAGTACGGTATTATCTGATCACTATCTCCAAAAGGTATTCACTTGAATAGCTTCATGAGGTCCTTCATCATGCAAATCATCCGGCCCTGGGGACAGCACCTCACCGTCAACTGCTTCCTCTCGCAAATTCACAGAAAAGATTCCGGCGATGGGTCGCCACAAGTTAATAGAACGTCGCCGGACGGGAGGAGCACCAGCACCGCCCTCCACCGGAATTTCGAGTTCATTCGCTGAAATTTTTTAAAACATTAAAGGGAGGATGCGTCCTCCCCGTCCCAAAAATTCCTGAAAGTTTGACATCCCGGGGGTACTTTGAAATTTGACTGTGCTCTAAGGAACGCATATTGAAAGCCTTTAAGGAAATATTCTCTCATGTGTAAATAGCAGACATAGACAAAAATATTAAATAGTGCTCCTTCTCTTTTCTCTTTTTCACTAGAACAAGAGGAAATTTGTGTAAAAGGAATAATGTAAAATATATATTATGTAAAATACATTATGCCCAGACCATTTCGCCCATATTATTTGGGTAAAGATATTTAAGAGCTGCTTTGAAATTTTGATTTCGAGGGTATTCTTTCTATTTCGACAGAAATTTTATTTTCGATTTTCGATATTTTTGACTTTTTCGATTTACGATTTTTTAGGAGTTTTTGCTTTTCGAACTTTATATGATACAAGCAAAATCTCTCTTATCCCAGTCTTTTCTTTAGTTAGTTTTCGGAGTGACGTCTCTGATAGGGGTCCGGGCATTCGGAAATTTTCAGATCGGTTGTCTTGTGATTTCCTAGGGTCCTCGGACATCCGGCGACCACAGGGAAAATTAAAAGACAGGATTTTCTCCTCCCGTCCCAAAAATTCCTGAAAGACGCCGAACGGGAGATAACGGGTGTATTCTCACTCCTATAACTACACCCACTGAATTCCCCTTCAAGAAATATTAAACCAACCCTTTCCGCCCCCAAATTTAATAGCAACACGCTCAACATGCGTAGCAATCCAATTCTGGGCTCCACACTTGCAGGGTTTACTTTCTACCCAACAAGCTGGATTACCAACACAGTCGTCTGTGCCCATTATTTTTATTAATTATTAAATTAAAATTTTGGAGGGGAATAAATCTAAAAATTAAAATCAAATTGAAAATACAGTTTCCGCAAACGAGTCACAGTAAAATCGTATTTTTTCCTCAAAAGCTTTTCCATTCTGAGCCCCTATAACCATTGGTTTTTGGCAATTTTAAACCCTTGTAACTCAGCTCAGGTATGTTCCCAAGGACTGATCTTGGTGTCAGTCGACTCAGCTCGAGGAGCTATATCGATCTAGAACTTACTAAACATTTTGTACATCTTAAAAAATTTGACAGGAAAGGGAAGACAACAGTACCCACAATACAGTGGTAACTAGAGATCGGACTGGAAGGTCGTACAAGAATCGAGATCTCGAAAAAATCTCGATCTCGCTAATCTAGATTATCGAGATCGTTAACTCTCAATAAATCTTATCGTACGAGAATCGATATCTCGATAACCGAGATTTTCGATCAAGATCTCGTTTCGGCCCGATTTCTAGTTCTAACACCCAGGGCTGGGTACCTATGGTCATAGACCCATGTGATTGGGGGAGGGGGCTATTATTAATTAATTTTTAGAATATTTTAAAGGATTAATGAAATAAATATAGCACATTTCTTCTACTAAAATACTCCTATTTTTTGGATCATTTTTAAAGCTAACAATCAATCAATCATTTAAACTCAGTTCCAAAAATTGATGCAAAAAATGTTCAAAAAATAGAAAAAATATTTTTTTAAAAATTAAATTCTAAGCAAAAAAAATCAAAAAAAACATGTCAGGCTAAAAATAAATTTTTGTGTTCCGCCAATTGGTTTCTGGAATAAAAACGGATTTAAACAAGTCTGACAATGAGAGAGAAATAAAAGTATGACCAGAAAGATAAATGATGCTAAAAAGAAAAATTCCGCCTGACAAATATTTTTATAAAATAAAAATTAAATTGACGTCAGTTGGTAAAAAATGTTTTTAAATAGTTGGGAAGGAATTTTGGAATTATAATAAAAATTTTACAAGTATTTCTGGAAAAATCAGTTGAGATACCTCAAAAATCAACGTAAAACATGGGTAGGGCCATTCAAGAAATATTTTCAACCCCGTATGGAAGGATTTGAAATTCCATATTGAGCTTATTCAAAAGCTATTGAAATTTGCTACAAGGAATAATATGATTTTTCAGAAAAAATTCTATAACGAGATATAGGCCATTAATCTTGCGAAGTAACCTTAAGGTGTATGTTTTAAATCAACTGAGTCCCGGCCCTATTACTCAAGAGGATGTTGATCATTTTTAATGTTCTTGGTACCATTGGATGTAGAATTAAACCCTCTAAAAGATTTAAAACAATCAAAATTCTTGACTGGTTTTATATAAAAGTTATGACCTAAAATATAAATTTTTGTAAAAATGTGATTTTTTGGAACTTTATCGAGCGTAAATTTTTTTTCGATCATACAAGAATTTTTATCTTTTGATTTCTTATAGTGTATTTAATTATCTATCCAATGGTACCAAGAACAATAAGAGATATCCACGGTTTCATAAGTTATAGGGGCCGGAGCTGAGTTGAGTCGAGACTAAGCGGAAGTGTACGCCTTTAAATTGCTTTTAGATTAATTTTTAAAGTAAAGGCTCAAAACATGTTTTCAAAATTGAAATAAAAACAAATTAATAATCTTTAATCTATTTAAAACAAAAAATATATATTAAGTAAAAACACTTTTTGTTCAAAATAAAAATATTTTTCTATTATTTAGTAAAGCCAGATTTACTTAAATACTCTTTTATAAAGCACATGGGGGAGTATGCTTTACACCTTGAGGTGAACCTTGAGTTGGAACTAATAAAAAATAAAGGATTGAAAGGACACATGTGAGGGATTTTTCTTTTAAAAAAGAACTCACAAGACAGCCAAAAATAAATTAAAAATAATAAAAAAATTTTTTCTTGAAATGAGTGTTCTCTGGTTTTTGATAAATTTATTTTAAAAATTCTTTGAATTAATTAAAATTAAAAATTAAATTAGGCATTTCCCTAATAGCTGTTATGTCCTAACACGTTTATCCGAATAGTAAATACAAGAATAATGAAAGTGGCAAAAGGCTGGAACAACGAAGACGGGCGGCGACGTTGCCGACCAAGGACCAGGTGCCGATCAAGACTGATCTCTACAGACTGCTTTTATACATTTTTTTTATACCCACATATACTTAACAAAAGCCAAGAGGGATTATTAATCATTAAACAGCATGAATGGAGAAGGAAGAGAAAAAAGTCGGGTTGGGGTTTAGAAGGTTTATCACCTGGGCCGGTAAGTTCAGAGGGATAAGGTCAAAGGTGTTGGATAAGGTCATTGGGGATGGATAAGTCATAGGAGAGGATAAGGTAAGGAGTTATTTAAGGATAATTATAATAAATATTTTAAATTAATATTGAAATATTTGCTATAAAAATAATTCAAAAATAATTTCAAAATAATTAAACAAACAAAAAATTCGTGAAAATTGATTTGTGTAAATAGAAAAAACCAAACTTTAAAAATGAATCAAAACAAAGAAAAATGTGGCGATATTTATTACGTAGGCGTAAAGGGATATCAGATATCTTCAGTCAAGTAATTTTTGCTGTTTTTATTGAGGTGTATGTATTAAGAATACTATAATGTAAATAAATATATGTTTGTAATGGGGTTCCGCGGGAAATGGATCAAGGAATAAATACCCCTAACTTACGGAAAAGTTATTGGAAACAGATCGGGACCGAGGTTATAGATACAGTTTTTAACAACAACAAAAGATGGCTTAACATCTCATCGAGATACAGTCCATTGAGTGAGACTGTACTGAAAATAATGCTTATTTAGCATTATTTTCTTTGATTTAGAGCTCAAAATGGGAGGATCGTACGAGAAAAGTGATTTCAAAAAATCTCGCTAAATCTAGATAAATCTCGATCATAATCCCAAATGATCTTATCGTGCAATCCAGATTGATATATATGAAAAATTTTCGATCTCTATAACCAGAACTTTTGATAGAAATCTTATTCCGGTCTAATATCTAGTTTCCGATCTCTAGGAAGACATAGCTTATTGAATAACACCTCTTTGAATTATCCTATATTAAAAAGGTAACATTAAAAGGCAAATATTTCAAGTCATTGGAACTTTTGGGAAAACCATTGGAACGAACTCGATCCAAAATTTTATGTATAGTTTCGATGTCCTTCCTTTAAAAAACATTAAAGCTTTTGCCTATTTCAAAATCCGCTTTTCGCACTTTAAAGTTAGTTAAGACGAGACGATAGCCGACAACAGACTGTTTAAAATACAAACTATACATCATAACACAAGCGGTAAATCACAAAGAAAAATATAAAAATTGCACTTTTAGCGAGAAAATAAAAAGGATGTGGAGGGAAGATAGGGAGGGATAGAAGGATGTGGAGAGTGGGTGTAGAGAGGGGATATAAGGAGGGATGTAGGGAGGAGATGTATAGGGAGGGGGATATAGGGAGGGGGGATAGATGGAAGGATGTAGAGAGGGATATAGGGGGGATATAAAGATAATGAGGGATGAAGAGAGGATATAGAGAGGGATTTAGGGGAGCATATATGGAGGGATATAGAGGGATATAGGGAGGGGATGTATGGAGAAAATAGGGAGTGATATATGTATGGGGAGAGGGATATAAGGAGGGATTTATGAAGGAGATGTATAGGGAGTGGGATATAGGGAGGGATAGAAGGAAGGATGTAGAGAGAGGTATAGAGAGGGGTAAAGAGGGTATAAGGAGGGATGTAGAGAGGATATATGGCGTGATATAGGGAAGCATATATGGAGGGATATAGAGGGATATAGGGAGGGGATGTATGGAGGGAAATAAAGAGGGATATAGGGAGGGATAAAAAGAAAAAGATAGGAGATGGGATGTGGAGGGAGCGGAGGGATGGGGGAGGGGAGAAATCAATTCTTATCGACGTTAAGACGTGTATATAAATTTTATTGGGCATTCATTGCTTGTGAGACCTATTAAAAATTTTTTAAACAATTGAGTTGTTGCGAAATTTTAAATTAAATTTTAGCTAAACATAATTTTTAAAACCTAAAAACATGTAGAATCCTGAAGCATTCCATAACTTTTAAATACAGTTTCATTTTAAATTTTTAAAATTTTACAAAACAGATGAGGTTCAAAACAGTTTATTTGTTAAATTTACCCATTTTATTTTTACTTTTTCAATTTTCAAATCAGCACAATGAGTCAATTTTAAAATTAAGAATAGTAGAAGATTGGGGTAACCAGAGACAATTTGCCTATATAAACTTCCTTAGAGCATATAACCGCTTTTATTGCACTCTTAAAATTCAAGATTCTAAAGGAAAGGAAGAAGTGATCAAAGGAACGATGAAAAAATTGTCTAAAATAGGACCTAATTTTGATGATTTTTTATTTAATATTCCAAGTGATAAATGGGAAAAGAAGAATATACAGATATTCATTGAAATGGAGAAAAATCCATTTATGAATGATGTTTTGGAAAATGGAAATAAATTTTTGAAAAAACAGGTGAATAAATAGATAGTAAAGACGTCCAGGACCTTTATTCATGAGTCTTGCTTCAAGACTTTTCTTGGGGGGGGGGGTTTATGTCAGTCTAGGGGACCGGTCTTGGTTATGAGGTTTTGCGGTCCAGTCTCAGTCTAAATTTGAGTCTAGAACCCTTACTTATGAGTCTTGTCGCAAGACTCATTTCATGAGGGGTTTCTTCGGTCTTGGTCTTGGGGACCTGTCTTGGTTTTAAGGTCTTGTGATAGATACTAACGACATCCAGAACCCTTATTCACTTCTTGTTCAAGAGTTCTCTTGTGGTTTCCTCAGTCCTGGTCATGCGGACCAGTCTTGGTCTTGTGGTCTAGTCTCAGTCTTGGTCTTGAGTCAAGGAAAATATTCGATCTTGGATGTTTCTAATAGATATAAAACAAAAGGGGGAGATCTCGAGTTTTTTGTAAAATAAGTAGATGAAAGAATGGTCTTCTATGAAGGAGAGAGACCTTCTTGGGAGAATCTCAACCTAAGATTCTCAGGAGCATTCTCATCGATGTGGAAGGCATTAAATATGCTTAGATGGGGGATGATCGTAGATCAAGATCTGCGGGATAAAGCGAAAGCTAACTCGTCGCCAAAGTAGACCATAAAACTTTGGAGAGACTTTTCCTTGGCGTAGATGTCCAGAACCCTTATTCACCAGTTGGATATTTCTGAGTTCATTTATCCTTAGAAAGATGAGGTTCAATTCCGACCTTCGGCTTTTCCCAGTAATAATTTACCTCTCATTTTGGCGCCTTTATTCCTCTTAATCTGATCATTTTAGGTTATTAAAAGAAAACTTGAAGATTGCAGCTTAGTAGGCGGTATTTATCACGTTTCAATAATTAAAGAAAAAATTGGGGAAAATAAGGAGATTGTATTAAAAAGCGATCAGAAATTAATTTTAAAAGAAAATTTGAAATTTTATGAAGAATGTTTGTTGCAAAGTTTTTGGGATGAATTTAATTTGAAGGGTTATTTAATTGAGACGACTGCTAAACTTCAAGAAAATGAAGAAAAAATAGTATCGACAATGGATGAGCTTGAGAAATTAAGTGAAAAACTGATAAAAATTCAGAGGGAAACCGAGAAAAAAGAGAAGGAGAAAATTGAAGCAAGTAACGCTGCAGAAATTCTAATGGAATTGTCTACCTCGCAAACTAAGGCTAGATTATACTATTTAAATTAAAAAAAGGAACGAGTGAGGGGATAAATTTCTCATTTAAAAATTCGAACATATAAGACTCCGTCCTACCAAAACTTTTATTCAAAGGCATCCTAATAGTTTAATAAAAATAGTCCCAATAGAAAAATATATGCTTTAGTGAAATTAGGAATAATTTAGGGAACTAAGAAGAATATCTCTCCAGGGAGAGTTTATTGTATGAATAAGAAGTGCTAAAGTTGGATAGGCTTTGGAATAGATCATGCGCTATTGCGATGTCAAGTAAGGTTGTCGGATAGTTGGAAATCTTCGTAGATCCCGCTCTGGATCCGGTATCCGAACGAAATTTTCCGGATATCCAGATCCGATATCCAAACCAAGAATATCCGGTCTTTTTTCGGATCCGGACATCCTGATCCGAAAATATCCGACAAACTTAATGTCTAGGACATTTGATCCTGAGTCTTGAACTAGTATTTTTCTTAAGGAATTTTAGGCACTGTAGTTGTTAATGGGAGCATTTTGGGTCTTGATCATGAATCGCAAAAAATTTTCGGACATACATATTCAATTTCCACCTATTTTTAAATTTAAATATAGAGCACTACGGAAGGATTACTCGGATATGATTCTAGTGAAATCGACAGTACCATGAAGACCAAGAATAATGGAAATTAAAATATTACATTATTTATTTATGTATTTCTTTCTAAATTTATTTAAATGACAGAATTGTGTAAAATCTATAATTGTAGCCAATCTTTTATAAAAAATAGCCACTTTATTGTGGTAAACGACGTTGATGTCTAGAACCACAATTAAATTTAAAAAATTAGAATAAATCAATGTAGAAATCTCGCAGCCTTATTCTATTTTAGATTTAAGCAAATTAAATAAGCAAACAATAATTCGATTATTATTCCTCGTTTGGGCAATTCAATCAATTATAGATATTGATAAATTCATCAAAACAATCTCGGTCGAACCCTCGAAACCAACAAGCCTAATATGGAAGTTATTTTAAACTCTTAACTTTGCTAGTTAAAAATTTTGTACACCTTAATAATATTGAATTTTTCTTTTTGAATTCCTTTCACAGGGACACGCTCAAAACGACGTAAAGCGATAACTTGCTTTAAAATGTTTGGCCCTTATTAATTTCGTTAACAATCTGCTTGCTCGAAGAGAGGAATCGTTTAATACTAAATTTGTTATAATGAGGAAATCCTGAAGCGAGTTATGGCTTTGCTTATGCTTGTCCTCACTAGACTATTTTGCTATTTTATTTCACTGACAAAAGTTTTCACTTAAATTTTCATTAAAAGCATGATGATTAAATTATCAATTAAAGTAGCGAATTTCGAATTATTTTGTTGTAGATTTAAGACTTATTAGGTTTAGGACTTTTATTTGTTAAAAATGTTCAGATGTGAGATTTGCGGTAGGGTATTCAACCGGCTGGTACTCAAATGGTACAATACGCTTTTGAGTACCAAAGGCTTGTTTACGTTCTGCATGAGATTAATTTAACAACTTCTGACATATTATTACTTCTTTCAATTTTAGGTTGAATTTGATATAATTGAGTACTGAAAGGTCCTGAAGCTGTTTGTGTTTCTGGCCCTGCGGGTGTTCGTGTTGGCAAACCATCCTGTTCGTTATCCTCTCGTACAACACCGAAATAACAACACTGTAGAGCATAAAAAAATAACAATATGGGGAATAAGATGGATGCTGGTGAGAAGAATGGTAACCGTCAAAAGGCTATTGAAGGTGAAGGAAAGGCGGTCGTTCATGATGTCAAGCCTATTGAAGGAAAAACGGTAACTTTTATAATTTTTATTTTGTAAGTTTCACTTTTTCTAAAATTAACTTTGGTCCACAAGGCTTTAAGCTACAAACAAAAAAACTGCGCAAATAAGTGGGCAAGCTGACACAAGAACCTTTTTTAATTAACCTTGTTAATTTTAGAAAAAGATGCGCCGCCAGCAATTAATTGAAATTCTTGGCAAAAAATGTTTGTTCTATTTCATAATTGTCTATGTTTTTGAAAGATTTAGATAAGAATTCCGTCGACAGACCTGCAGTCTTTGCTCTGTTGATCTATCGACCAAAAACTTTTAGCGCTCCTGACGTGCCTCATTCTTACAGGCAGTGCTCACATTTTTGATATATTTGCGGCATAGATGAACCTCGTGTTCGTATTTTGATTGGTCATTCAGAAACTGGTATATTTTACTTTTATTCTAATAAATTTAAAGTAATTTTCATGGAGCACCGAACTAAACACCAAGTGCTTTGGGATGGTGCTTCTCAAAATTATGACGAAGTTTGTGCTATTTCTTGTGTAGATCAAGTACATGAGAAAAATTTGATGCGTGAGACCTGCAGGATTGGGTTTGAGTCGATAAATGCGCCTTTAAGGTTAATTCAATACTAGTATTTTATAAAACTATAAGGAATTCGTTTTATAGAAAGCTGTGAAGAGACCACGATGGATCTGGGGTGATTAAGATGGATTTATCCTGATCAACCTCCTATATTCTGAAGATTTTTTCCATTTTTTTTCATTCTTTCCACTCCCCTTTGACAACTAGGGTGAAACTTGTTAGTTGATCACTTCTACAGGGTGCGTAAAAAGTTCCCGGAATTTTTAAAATTTCAACTATTGGGTTTAAACATTGATTATTAAAACAAAATTCGTTCACAATCATATTCAGCACTATTTTTGGTTCAGAAAACATTTAGTCTATAAAAAATTTTCAGAGAATAGATGTCAAAAAGTCCTCTCAAAACTCCTCCAAAAATGTCGTTTTTTGAAGCGCTTGGTCGCAGCTGGTCGGCTAAACGGGTGTTGTTTACTTAAATGAAAATTTTTACCGTCCAACGCTGTCACAATATCAGAAACTGACACCAATAAGTCCGTGAGACTAATTCGTGTGTAAAAAAGACTTTTCCCGCAATCTGTGATGATTCGGGGAGGAATTTGTGCCATTGGAAGACACCGTTGGTTTTTATCGCCAAAAACGTCAAAATCAATGCTTATGTCTATCAAAATGAAATTTTGATGAATGTTTTACTTCCCTGGAAGCATCAACATTTTGGTGAAAATGATTTTATTTTACAACAGGACTTGGTACCAGCACATGGAGCTAAAACAACAATTAACCTCAATGCAAAGTTGTTTCATGGATTTTGGAGAAAGGATATTTGGCCCTGTAACTCACCGGTCCTCAATCCAATGGATTTTCGGTCTGGTCTATGTTGTAGCAGAGACTCCCCTGCACACGCCACACGTCAACAGAGCCAATTAGGACGGCATTAAAATATTCCTGGGGATCAATAACAGAAGAGGGGTGCGCGACCAACGAAGGAATTTTTCGGCTGTGTTTGGGTGCGTGTATCTCGGCTGTCGGATCTCATTTTGAAAATTTGTTATGATTATTTATTTACATGATCCTTATAAACGTTTTGTATGTGTAAACTTATTTTTATTATGATATACAAGAAAATAAATCCATTTTGATTAATTCCGGGAACTTTTTACGCACCCTGTAAACTTCCCTTCTCTGAAAATACATTTCCTAATCAATCTAATAGAAGGTAGAAGAAAGCAAGAGAAGTTAAAGGACTTTTATCTGTTAGAAATGTTCAAATGTGAGATTTTGGTGGGTATTCAACCGGCCGGTACTCAACTGGTACGTTCTGCTAAACCATTGATTTTGCAACATCTTTTTAAAAAGATGTTATTTTTTTATATTTTTTTCATTTATTTTTTTTTATATTTATATTTTGGGGCGTGCCCAAAACGGCGCGGCCACAATGGCGCAAAGCTTAACTTACTTAAAGATGTTCAAATGTGAGATTTGTGGTAGGTTATTCAACCGGCCGGTACTCATCTGGTACGCTACGCTTTTAAATCAATTTTAAAGGATTTTGTAACATTATTTGGTTTTTTATTTTTTTAGATTTATTTTTTTATATTTATTTTTTGGGACACGCCCAAAACGGCGCGCGGCCATAATGGCGCAAAGCTATAACTTACTTAAAGATTGCCGAATCTTACCAAAATTGTTAAGTGCCAGATACCCTTTAAAATTATTTGATTATTGTGTTTAACTTCAAATATAATGCTATATTTTCTCTTGATAATTTTTTAAATCATAACTTGTTTATTACAATAATCATTTCTTTAATCTAATTTACTAACATTTGCAGATTAATTATTATACAGATCAATTTTAAAAATTTCAATATGTTTAAATGCGATATTTGCACTCGAACTTTTGACACAAATTGTCTTACACAACACAATAAATCTAAAAGTATTAAATTTTATCATTTATAACGAAGACGGTATTTTTTGATTACAATATTTCGGATTTTTTAATATTTACGTAGCACATTCATTAATTTGAGGCCTAGACCGAATAGGATTGAGGCCTAGACCGAATGTTGAGGGTTGACACCTTAGTAAAAAATAGTAGTTTAATACAAAAATAATCACAAATTATCTGTTAATCATGATTTATAATTTACTTTTGTATTGAATTATAATCACACACGAATTAGCATCACCTCCGGTAATAGTCTGTTTCGTACCCCCACCCTTCCTTAGTTTTTTCTGACCATTTTTTTCATTTTTACTTCCCTTCATTTTTACTTCCCTTTACTTCCATTCTATAACTAATATGGAGCAACTAAAATATTTCATCATGATTAATTTGGGTGACAAACTGAGATTAAGCTACTACTATTTCATGCTTGGGTCGAAGAGTTTGGACTTCTTCATGGTAAACGAACATGTGAACATGGCGGAACAACTATACATAATGTGAAAGACCGCCTTTATGGTAACTGGAGGTGCACAACTAGAAATTTTAGAAAAGAACTGTGGAACATATCTGTGGAACATTTGTTGAAGCTTAATTTCAGTTTGTCACTCAAAATAATCCTCGTTACTTGAATTGCATTTCCCTCTGGAACACCTTTCCCAGTTCTTGGAACAACCTTCACTAGTTGGATTAACTCCTAATTTTTAACAAAAACCCCTCTTTTGGAAAAACTTTCTTTGTTGAAATACTATTCGGTACTTTTGGTTCTGTCAACCCCTCCTATATATTCCTCATTCTTGGAACAAATTTCTCCAATGTTTGATCAACTTCAGTTTTTTGAACAATTTTCTATTGTAAAAACATTCCCCCTTTTCGCAACTATCCTTTTTGGAACATACTCCTTTGTTGGAACAAAATTCTCCTTTGTTGAAACAGACTACCTCGCTTTTAGAACAATCTTCCTCAATACATAGTTTTTGATTATTTTTGTTTTAAAATGCTATTTTTTACTTATGTCAATTTTTTAATC
The DNA here is from genome assembly GCA_963681835.1 of Meloidogyne enterolobii. Lineage (NCBI taxonomy): Eukaryota > Metazoa > Nematoda > Chromadorea > Rhabditida > Meloidogynidae > Meloidogyne > Meloidogyne enterolobii. The sequence continues at coordinate 136,730 of CAVMJV010000216.1, forward strand.
TTTTTCTACAACGGGCAGTCCTTCTATTTCTGTATTTGTAAAAAACGATGAAAATACCGTCTTCCTCAAAATTCCCAATATCTTAAATAACTTTTGGGATGAATTGTTCTTATAAAAAATATATAAGTTTATTTTAAGGTCATCGTCAGCAAATCCATCAAAAAAGTCAAATTTTTAAGCCAACAATACTTACACCTAAACCTGTATATTATGGAAAAACTTCAAGAGGTTCACTTTCATCTAGATTATCGCATTTTTCTATGTCATTAAAATGCGAAATGACCGAAAACACTAAAAGTACTAAAGACAAATGGTCATAGCTTTGTCAAATGCAATTAGATTTAGTTGATTTTTTGTCATTTGGCTCAATTACGAGCTCTTTCGGATGAGACAATTGTATAATCGAATTTTTTGAATTAGAACTGACCCACGCTTGGGTTTGCCTCGGTTGGTGTTCGATCATTTTGCATTTTATTACATAGGAAATATCTAGTTTGCATTTTTTTATATTTTCTATTTTTAAGGAAAAAAGTGTTACCTTGCAAGGCTATAACTTCTATAAAAACGGGAATTATTATGTTTGTAAAAATTCTAAATTAAAGGATAATTATTGTGGAGGTTTTTTAATAATTTTTAGGATATATATTGAAAATTTTAGTTCGATTTCCATTAAAAGAAATTAGTTTCCACAGAAATATTATTCACAACCATAATGTATGATTATTTAGATATTTTAATTAAATTAAATTAGAGCGTGCTATTTAAATTTTTGGATCGGGAATATTTTTTCTGCATTTTGAGCATACATATTTAGACCAGAAATTAGACTATTTGTTCAATTTTTCGGAACTAAAACCGGCACGCTCTAGTACACTGCGTAACAAACGTCATCATAATTTTTCGTCATAACTCTTCGAAAAAGTGACATACGTTTGAAATTATTTTCATATTAGTTTTAATTATTATAATACAAGGCAATAAAAACAAGGCTAAGAAAATTTTAAAAAATTTTTTATAAAATAAAATGTTTTTGTATTATAACAAAAGTAATACCTGTAAACATATCTAGAGATATTGAAAAAATACAATGGAAATGAAGTTCCAGACAAGACACTATCGAGATTTTAAAACTCGAAAATCAATGAAACAGGGGGTAAACGTTTTTAAAAAATATTTTCGACTCCTTATATGTTGTATTAAATTTTTTTATAATTTTCTTAAAGCACATTAAATTTACTATAATATACAGATTTTATTTTTTTTTTAAATCATCTATTGAGTTGTAATGCATCGAATTTTTAGAGTGATAAATAAGGAGTGCCAAAATAGCGCAGAAAATTGCAAAATAAACATTAAAATAATTTAATTTTACCTTTCATAATTGGAAATTAAGAATTTTTCTAAGTATATTCTATTCTCAGCCAAAACACTTGTGAATCGAAAAACTCCTATCTGTTGATAACAACGGAGCGAATTTTAGAACAGAAATAATGTTAGAATCTAGATGAATTCCTCCTGCACCTTAGACAAAACTTTAGCAACCTCGCTTGGAAGGAGTTTTCCAATTCACAAGTGTTTTGGCTTTGAATAGAATATATTTAGAAAAATTCTTAATTTCAAATTATGAAAGGCAAAATTAAATTATTTTAATGTTTATTTTGCAATTTTCTGCGCATATTTTGGCACTCCTTATTTATCACTCTAAAAATTCGAAGCATTACAAAACAATAGATGATTTAAAAAAAAATAAAATCTGTATATTATAGTAAATTTAATGTGCTTTAAGAAAATTATAAAAAAATTTAATACAACATATAAGGAGTTATATGTCATTCGAAAGAGCTTCTCGAGCTGAGTCGAATGACACCAAGATCATGAGGATCCGAAATGGTACGGGCTCGAAATGGTCAAAAGATACAAGGATCAAAATGGTCAAAATAATGAATATGACCAAAATGTATGTCATTTGAAAGAGCTCGGAAAGCTGAGTCGAAAGACACCAAAATCATCGTGAATGAACAAGATTGGACACTGTTATGATCGTTTGTTTTAGCTTACCTATGACAATCATCGTGGCGCGACACAAGAGGATATGACTTTTGATAACCAGACACTTGAGGACCGACTTTTGAGGACGCGACCTTTGAGGATGCGACCTTTGAGGATGCGACTCTTGATGACGCGACTTTTGAGGTTGCGACCTTTTGGGATGCGACTTTTGAGGATCAGACATTTGAGGATACTCAAATGTCAAAAAAATTAAAAAATAAATAATGTTAATTTTATGTTTAAAAATTTAAATTTTATAATATTATGGCTTGCTCAAGGCCTAACGAGCAAATGATATCTGGTTATTTGACCTTACAAAACTTGACATTTCTCATCTGGCCTTCAGATCTGGCTCCATAGCCTACCAAAAATTTCAAAATTTACGCTGAAAAGGAAGAAATCTGGTAGGCTGTTATTCCAAAATTCTAAATCCTCCTTGAAGCCCCGGTACACTGCATATCCCTCTTATCCTTCCAAAACTTTATTAATTTGATATTAATAATTGAAAACTATCTTAATTGGAACTTTCTTAATCATCCCCTTGATCAAATCAGACCCCTTTTATCACCCGATATCAAACCTCTTATATCAACAAATTCACTTATATGTACAACACCGCTATCCTTAATAACTTCTTAACCCTCGAAAAAATTTTCGGTTCGGTCCAATATCAGAGAATTTTCGGTTTGTTTCTTCGGTTCGGTTTCGGATATCCGATGAATTTCTCGGAACCGACAACTATTGAATTCATCAAAATTTTCAACGAATTTTCAAAATTTCAACTACTTCGAAAACTGAAACGATTATATTTATTAATGATCACTATTTGCTCGTTAGGCCTTGAGCAAGCCATAATATTATAAAATTTAAATTTTTAAACATAAATTAACATTATTTATTTTTTAATTTTTTTGACATTAGAGTATCCTCAAATGTCTGATCCTCAAAAGTCGCATCCCCAAAGGTCGCATCCTCAAAAGTCGCGTCCTCAAGAGTCGCATCCTCAAAGGTCGCATCCTCAAAGGTCGCGTTCTCAAAAGTCGGTCCTCAAGTGTCTGGTCCTCAAAAGTCATATCCTCAAGTGTCGGGTAGCCGACAATCATAGGTTTACGTTGACCATTTTGAACTTTTTTATCTTGGCTCATAATCAAGATCTCGAGCTGATTTTGGTGTCATTCGACTCAGCTCGAGGAGCTCTTTCGAAAGACATATAATTTGTCGATATTCATGACCCTTTTTAAACATTTTTAAAGTGCGGTCACAAAACAGATAAGTACCGTATTTTCTTTTAACATCTCTAGATATGTTTACAGGTATTACTTTTGTTATAGTACAAAAACTTTATTTTATAAAAAAATTATAAAAATTTTCTTAGCCTTGTTTCTATTGCCTTGTATTATAATAATTAAAACTAATATGAAAAAATTACAAACGAATGTCACTTTTTCAAAGAGTTATGACGAAAAATTATGATGACGTTTGTTACGCAGTGTACTAGAGCGTGCCGGTTTTAGTTCCGAAAAATTGAACAAAGTCTAATTTCTGGTTTAAATATGTATGCTCAAAATGCAGAAAAAAACATTCCCGATCCAAAAATTTAAATAGGCACGCTCTAATTTAATTTAATTAAAATATCTAAATAATCATACAGCATGGTTGTGAATAATCTTTCTGTGGAAAGATATTTCATTTATTGGAAATCGAACTAAAATTTTCAATATGTATCCTAAAAATTATTTAAAAAACCTCCACAATAATTATCCTTTAATTTAGAATTTTTACAAACAAAATAATTCCCGTTTTTATAGAAGTCAAAGCCTTGGACGGTAACACGTTTTTTCCTTAAAAAATAGAAAATATAAAAAAATGCAAACTAGATATTTCCTATGTAATAAAATGCGAAATGATCGAACACCAACCGATGCAAACCCAAGCATGGGGCAATTCTAGGTCAAAAAATTTGATTATACAATTGCCTCATCCGAAAGAGCTCGTAATTGAGCCAAATGACAAAAAATCAACTAAATCTAATTGCATTTGACAAAGCTATGACCATTTGTTTTTAGTACTTATTGTTTTTCGATCATTTTGCATTTTATTGACATAAGAAAAAAGCGTTAGTCTAGATGAAAGTGGACCTCTAAAAGTTTTTCCATAATATAAAGGTTTAGGTGTAATTATTGTTGGCTTGAAAATTTGACTTTTTTGATGCATTTGCTGACGATGACCTTAAAATAAACTTATATATATAATTTTTATAAGAACAATTCATCCCAAAAGTTATTTAAGATATTGGGAATTTTGAGGAAGACGGTATTTTCATCGTTTTTTTACAGATACAGAATTTCCATGATTCCAACTTTTTAAAAATTTCGTTTAAATTCGGTCAAAAGAGTACAAGTTGTCGGGTGGTTCAACTACATTTTCACAAACTTTATTGAAACTTGAAACTAATTGTATATTATAACAAGGATTGGCAATCCTTGTTCAAATATATCCATGAATTTCCATATTCCAGCTTTTTAAAAATTTCGTTTAAATTCGGTCAAAAGAGTACAAGTTGTCGGGTGGTTCAACTACATTTTCACAAACTTTATTGAAACTTGAAACTAATTGTATATTATAACAAGGATTGGCAATCCTTGTTCAAATATATCCATGAATTTCCATGATTCCAGCTTTTTAAAAATTTCGTTTAAATTCGGTCAAAAGAGTACAAGTTGTCGGGTGGTTCAACTACATTTTCACAAACTTTATAGAAACCTGAAACTAATTTTATATTATAACAAGGATTGGCAATCCTTGTTCAAATATATCCATAAATTTCCATGATTCCAACTTTTTAAAAATTTCGTTTAAATTCGGTCAATAGAGTACAAGTTGTCGGGTGGTTCAACTACATTTTCACAAACTTTATAGAAACTTGAAACTAATTTTATATTATAACAAGGATTGGCAATCCTTGTTCAAATATATCCATAAATTTCCATGATTCCAACTTTTTAAAAATTTCGTTTAAATTCGGTCAAAAGAGTACAAGTTGTCGGGTGGTTCAACTACATTTTCACAAACTTTATTGAAACTTGAAACTAATTGATATTATAACAAGGATTGGCAATCCTTGTTCAAATATATCCATGAATTTCCATGATTCCAGCTTTTTAAAAATTTCGTTTAAATTCGGTCAATAGAGTACAAGTTGTCGGGTGGTTCAACTACATTTTCACAAACTTTATAGAAACCTGAAACTAATTTTATATTATAACAAGGATTGGCAATCCTTGTTCAAATATATCCATAAATTTCCATGATTCCAACTTTTTAAAAATTTCGTTTAAATTCGGTCAATAGAGTACAAGTTGTCGGGTGGTTCAACTACATTTTCACAAACTTTATAGAAACTTGAAACTAATTTTATATTATAACAAGGATTGGCAATCCTTGTTCAAATATATCCATGAATTTCCATGATTCCAGCTTTTTAAAAATTTCGTTTAAATTCGGTCAATAGAGTACAAGTTGTCGGGTGGTTCAACTACATTTTCACAAACTTTATAGAAACTTGAAACTAATTTTATATTATAACAAGGATTGGCAATCCTTGTTCAAATATATCCATGAATTTCCATGATTCCAGCTTTTTAAAAATTTCGTTTAAATTCGGTCAATAGAGTACAAGTTGTCGGGTGGTTCAACTACATTTTCACAATATTTTATAGAAACTTGAAACTAATTTTATATTATAACAAGGATTGGCAATCCTTGTTCAAATATATCCATGAATTTCCATGATTCCAGCTTTTTAAAAATTTCGTTTAAATTCGGTCAATAGAGTACAAGTTGTCGGGTGGTTCAACTACATTTTCACAAACTTTATAGAAACTTGAAACTAATTTTATATTATAACAAGGATTGGCAATCCTTGTTCAAATATATCCATGAATTTCCATGATTCCAGCTTTTTAAAAATTTCGTTTAAATTCGGTCAATAGAGTACAAGTTGTCGGGTGGTTCAACTACATTTTCACAATATTTTATAGAAACTTGAAACTAATTTTATATTATAACAAGGATTGGCAATCCTTGTTCAAATATATCCATGAATTTCCATGATTCCAGCTTTTTAAAAATTTCGTTTAAATTCGGTCAATAGAGTACAAGTTGTCGGGTGGTTCAACTACATTTTCACAATATTTTATAGAAACTTGAAACTAATTTTATATTATAACAAGGATTGGCAATCCTTTTTCAAATATATCCATAAATTTCCATGATTCCAACTTTTTAAAAATTTCGTTTAAATTCGGTCAATAGAGTACAAGTTGTCGGGTGGTTCAACTACATTTTCACAAACTTTATAGAAACTTGAAACTAATTTTATATTATAACAAGGATTGGCAATCCTTGTTCAAATATATCCATGAATTTCCATGATTCCAGCTTTTTAAAAATTTCGTTTAAATTCGGTCAATAGAGTACAAGTTGTCGGGTGGTTCAACTACATTTTCACAAACTTTATAGAAACTTGAAACTAATTTTATATTATAACAAGGATTGGCAATCCTTGTTCAAATATATCCATGAATTTCCATGATTCCAGCTTTTTAAAAATTTCGTTTAAATTCGGTCAATAGAGTACAAGTTGTCGGGTGGTTCAACTACATTTTCACAATATTTTATAGAAACTTGAAACTAATTTTATATTATAACAAGGATTGGCAATCCTTGTTCAAATATATCCATGAATTTCCATGATTCCAGCTTTTTAAAAATTTCGTTTAAATTCGGTCAATAGAGTACAAGTTGTCGGGTGGTTCAACTACATTTTCACAATATTTTATAGAAACTTGAAACTAATTTTATATTATAACAAGGATTGGCAATCCTTGTTCAAATATATCCATGAATTTCCATGATTCCAGCTTTTTAAAAATTTCGTTTAAATTCGGTCAATAGAGTACAAGTTGTCGGGTGGTTCAACTACATTTTCACAATATTTTATAGAAACTTGAAACTAATTTTATATTATAACAAGGATTGGCAATCCTTGTTCAAATATATCCATGAATTTCCATGATTCCAGCTTTTTAAAAATTTCGTTTAAATTCGGTCAATAGAGTACAAGTTGTCGGGTGGTTCAACTACATTTTCACAATATTTTATAGAAACTTGAAACTAATTTTATATTATAACAAGGATTGGCAATCCTTGTTCAAATATATCCATGAATTTCCATGATTCCAGCTTTTTAAAAATTTCGTTTAAATTCGGTCAATAGAGTACAAGTTGTCGGGTGGTTCAACTACATTTTCACAATATTTTATAGAAACTTGAAACTAATTTTATATTATAACAAGGATTGGCAATCCTTGTTCAAATATATCCATGAATTTCCATGATTCCAGCTTTTTAAAAATTTCGTTTAAATTCGGTCAATAGAGTACAAGTTGTCGGGTGGTTCAACTACATTTTCACAATATTTTATAGAAACTTGAAACTAATTTTATATTATAACAAGGATTGGCAATCCTTTTTCAAATATATCCATAAATTTCCATGATTCCAACTTTTTAAAAATTTCGTTTAAATTCGGTCAATAGAGTACAAGTTGTCGGGTGGTTCAACTACATTTTCACAAACTTTATAGAAACTTGAAACTAATTTTATATTATAACAAGGATTGGCAATCCTTGTTCAAATATATCCATGAATTTCCATGATTCCAGCTTTTTAAAAATTTCGTTTAAATTCGGTCAATAGAGTACAAGTTGTCGGGTGGTTCAACTACATTTTCACAATATTTTATAGAAACTTGAAACTAATTTTATATTATAACAAGGATTGGCAATCCTTGTTCAAATATATCCATGAATTTCCATGATTCCAGCTTTTTAAAAATTTCGTTTAAATTCGGTCAATAGAGTACAAGTTGTCGGGTGGTTCAACTACATTTTCACAAACTTTATAGAAACTTGAAACTAATTTTATATTATAACAAGGATTGGCAATCCTTGTTCAAATATATCCATGAATTTCCATGATTCCAGCTTTTTAAAAATTTCGTTTAAATTCGGTCAATAGAGTACAAGTTGTCGGGTGGTTCAACTACATTTTCACAATATTTTATAGAAACTTGAAACTAATTTTATATTATAACAAGGATTGGCAATCCTTGTTCAAATATATCCATGAATTTCCATGATTCCAGCTTTTTAAAAATTTCGTTTAAATTCGGTCAATAGAGTACAAGTTGTCGGGTGGTTCAACTACATTTTCACAATATTTTATAGAAACTTGAAACTAATTTTATATTATAACAAGGATTGGCAATCCTTGTTCAAATATATCCATGAATTTCCATGATTCCAGCTTTTTAAAAATTTCGTTTAAATTCGGTCAATAGAGTACAAGTTGTCGGGTGGTTCAACTACATTTTCACAAACTTTATAGAAACTTGAAACTAATTTTATATTATAACAAGGATTGGCAATCCTTGTTCAAATATATCCATGAATTTCCATGATTCCAGCTTTTTAAAAATTTCGTTTAAATTCGGTCAATAGAGTACAAGTTGTCGGGTGGTTCAACTACATTTTCACAATATTTTATAGAAACTTGAAACTAATTTTATATTATAACAAGGATTGGCAATCCTTTTTCAAATATATCCATGAATTTCCATGATTCCAGCTTTTTAAAAATTTCGTTTAAATTCGGTCAATAGAGTACAAGTTGTCGGGTGGTTCAACTACATTTTCACAATATTTTATAGAAACTTGAAACTAATTTTATATTATAACAAGGATTGGCAATCCTTTTTCAAATATATCCATGAATTTCCATGATTCCAGCTTTTTAAAAATTTCGTTTAAATTCGGTCAATAGAGTACAAGTTGTCGGGTGGTTCAACTACATTTTCACAATATTTTATAGAAACTTGAAACTAATTTTATATTATAACAAGGATTGGCAATCCTTGTTCAAATATATCCATGAATTTCCATGATTCCAGCTTTTTAAAAATTTCGTTTAAATTCGGTCAATAGAGTACAAGTTGTCGGGTGGTTCAACTACATTTTCACAAACTTTATAGAAACTTGAAACTAATTTTATATTATAACAAGGATTGGCAATCCTTGTTCAAATATATCCATGAATTTCCATGATTCCAGCTTTTTAAAAATTTCGTTTAAATTCGGTCAATAGAGTACAAGTTGTCGGGTGGTTCAACTACATTTTCACAAACTTTATAGAAACTTGAAACTAATTTTATATTATAACAAGGATTGGCAATCCTTTTTCAAATATATCCATGAATTTCCATGATTCCAGCTTTTTAAAAATTTCGTTTAAATTCGGTCAATAGAGTACAAGTTGTCGGGTGGTTCAACTACATTTTCACAATATTTTATAGAAACTTGAAACTAATTTTATATTATAACAAGGATTGGCAATCCTTGTTCAAATATATCCATGAATTTCCATGATTCCAGCTTTTTAAAAATTTCGTTTAAATTCGGTCAATAGAGTACAAGTTGTCGGGTGGTTCAACTACATTTTCACAAACTTTATAGAAACTTGAAACTAATTTTATATTATAACAAGGATTGGCAATCCTTGTTCAAATATATCCATGAATTTCCATGATTCCAGCTTTTTAAAAATTTCGTTTAAATTCGGTCAATAGAGTACAAGTTGTCGGGTGGTTCAACTACATTTTCACAAACTTTATAGAAACTTGAAACTAATTTTATATTATAACAAGGATTGGCAATCCTTGTTCAAATATATCCATGAATTTCCATGATTCCAGCTTTTTAAAAATTTCGTTTAAATTCGGTCAATAGAGTACAAGTTGTCGGGTGGTTCAACTACATTTTCACAATATTTTATAGAAACTTGAAACTAATTTTATATTATAACAAGGATTGGCAATCCTTGTTCAAATATATCCATGAATTTCCATGATTCCAGCTTTTTAAAAATTTCGTTTAAATTCGGTCAATAGAGTACAAGTTGTCGGGTGGTTCAACTACATTTTCACAAACTTTATAGAAACTTGAAACTAATTTTATATTATAACAAGGATTGGCAATCCTTGTTCAAATATATCCATGAATTTCCATGATTCCAGCTTTTTAAAAATTTCGTTTAAATTCGGTCAATAGAGTACAAGTTGTCGGGTGGTTCAACTACATTTTCACAAACTTTATAGAAACTTGAAACTAATTTTATATTATAACAAGGATTGGCAATCCTTGTTCAAATATATCCATGAATTTCCATGATTCCAGCTTTTTAAAAATTTCGTTTATATTCGGTCAATAGAGTACAAGTTGTCGGGTGGTTCAACTACATTTTCACAATATTTTATAGAAACTTGAAACTAATTTTATATTATAACAAGGATTGGCAATCCTTGTTCAAATATATCCATGAATTTCCATGATTCCAGCTTTTTAAAAATTTCGTTTAAATTCGGTCAATAGAGTACAAGTTGTCGGGTGGTTCAACTACATTTTCACAATATTTTATAGAAACTTGAAACTAATTTTATATTATAACAAGGATTGGCAATCCTTGTTCAAATATATCCATGAATTTCCATGATTCCAGCTTTTTAAAAATTTCGTTTAAATTCGGTCAATAGAGTACAAGTTGTCGGGTGGTTCAACTACATTTTCACAAACTTTATAGAAACTTGAAACTAATTTTATATTATAACAAGGATTGGCAATCCTTGTTCAAATATATCCATGAATTTCCATGATTCCAGCTTTTTAAAAATTTCGTTTAAATTCGGTCAATAGAGTACAAGTTGTCGGGTGGTTCAACTACATTTTCACAAACTTTATAGAAACTTGAAACTAATTTTATATTATAACAAGGATTGGCAATCCTTGTTCAAATATATCCATGAATTTCCATGATTCCAGCTTTTTAAAAATTTCGTTTAAATTCGGTCAATAGAGTACAAGTTGTCGGGTGGTTCAACTACATTTTCACAATATTTTATAGAAACTTGAAACTAATTTTATATTATAACAAGGATTGGCAATCCTTGTTCAAATATATCCATGAATTTCCATGATTCCAGCTTTTTAAAAATTTCGTTTAAATTCGGTCAATAGAGTACAAGTTGTCGGGTGGTTCAACTACATTTTCACAAACTTTATAGAAACTTGAAACTAATTTTATATTATAACAAGGATTGGCAATCCTTGTTCAAATATATCCATGAATTTCCATGATTCCAGCTTTTTAAAAATTTCGTTTAAATTCGGTCAATAGAGTACAAGTTGTCGGGTGGTTCAACTACATTTTCACAATATTTTATAGAAACTTGAAACTAATTTTATATTATAACAAGGATTGGCAATCCTTGTTCAAATATATCCATGAATTTCCATGATTCCAGCTTTTTAAAAATTTCGTTTAAATTCGGTCAATAGAGTACAAGTTGTCGGGTGGTTCAACTACATTTTCACAATATTTTATAGAAACTTGAAACTAATTTTATATTATAACAAGGATTGGCAATCCTTGTTCAAATATATCCATGAATTTCCATGATTCCAGCTTTTTAAAAATTTCGTTTAAATTCGGTCAATAGAGTACAAGTTGTCGGGTGGTTCAACTACATTTTCACAATATTTTATAGAAACTTGAAACTAATTTTATATTATAACAAGGATTGGCAATCCTTGTTCAAATATATCCATGAATTTCCATGATTCCAGCTTTTTAAAAATTTCGTTTAAATTCGGTCAATAGAGTACAAGTTGTCGGGTGGTTCAACTACATTTTCACAATATTTTATAGAAACTTGAAACTAATTTTATATTATAACAAGGATTGGCAATCCTTTTTCAAATATATCCATAAATTTCCATGATTCCAACTTTTTAAAAATTTCGTTTAAATTCGGTCAAAAGAGTACAAGTTGTCGGGTGGTTCAACTACATTTTCACAATATTTTATAGAAACTTGAAACTAATTTTATATTATAACAAGGATTGGCAATCCTTGTTCAAATATATCCATGAATTTCCATGATTCCAGCTTTTTAAAAATTTCGTTTAAATTCGGTCAATAGAGTACAAGTTGTCGGGTGGTTCAACTACATTTTCACAATATTTTATAGAAACTTGAAACTAATTGATATTATAACAAGGATTGGCAATCCTTGTTCAAATATATCCATGAATTTCCATGATTCCAGCTTTTTAAAAATTTCGTTTAAATTCGGTCAATAGAGTAAAAGTTGTCGGGTGGTTCAACTACATTTTCACAATATTTTATAGAAACTTGAAACTAATTTTATATTATAACAAGGATTGGCAATCCTTGTTCAAATATATCCATGAATTTCCATGATTCCAGCTTTTTAAAAATTTCGTTTAAATTCGGTCAAAAGAGTACAAGTTGTCGGGTGGTTCAACTACATTTTCACAATATTTTATAGAAACTTGAAACTAATTTTATATTATAACAAGGATTGGCAATCCTTGTTCAAATATATCCATGAATTTCCATGATTCCAGCTTTTTAAAAATTTCGTTTAAATTCGGTCAATAGAGTACAAGTTGTCGGGTGGTTCAACTACATTTTCACAATATTTTATAGAAACTTGAAACTAATTTTATATTATAACAAGGATTGGCAATCCTTGTTCAAATATATCCATGAATTTCCATGATTCCAGCTTTTTAAAAATTTCGTTTAAATTCGGTCAAAAGAGTACAAGTTGTCGGGTGGTTCAACTACATTTTCACAATATTTTATAGAAACTTGAAACTAATTTTATATTATAACAAGGATTGGCAATCCTTGTTCAAATATATCCATGAATTTCCATGATTCCAGCTTTTTAAAAATTTCGTTTAAATTCGGTCAAAAGAGTACAAGTTGTCGGGTGGTTCAACTACATTTTCACAATATTTTATAGAAACTTGAAACTAATTTTATATTATAACAAGGATTGGCAATCCTTGTTCAAATATATCCATGAATTTCCATGATTCCAGCTTTTTAAAAATTTCGTTTAAATTCGGTCAAAAGAGTACAAGTTGTCGGGTGGTTCAACTACATTTTCACAATATTTTATAGAAACTTGAAACTAATTTTATATTATAACAAGGATTGGCAATCCTTGTTCAAATATATCCATGAATTTCCATGATTCCAGCTTTTTAAAAATTTCGTTTAAATTCGGTCAAAAGAGTACAAGTTGTCGGGTGGTTCAACTACATTTTCACAATATTTTATAGAAACTTGAAACTAATTTTATATTATAACAAGGATTGGCAATCCTTGTTCAAATATATCCATGAATTTCCATGATTCCAGCTTTTTAAAAATTTCGTTTAAATTCGGTCAATAGAGTACAAGTTGTCGGGTGGTTCAACTACATTTTCACAATATTTTATAGAAACTTGAAACTAATTTTATATTATAACAAGGATTGGCAATCCTTTTTCAAATATATCCATGAATTTCCATGATTCCAGCTTTTTAAAAATTTCGTTTAAATTCGGTCAAAAGAGTACAAGTTGTCGGGTGGTTCAACTACATTTTCACAATATTTTATAGAAACTTGAAACTAATTTTATATTATAACAAGGATTGGCAATCCTTGTTCAAATATATCCATGAATTTCCATGATTCCAGCTTTTTAAAAATTTCGTTTAAATTCGGTCAAAAGAGTACAAGTTGTCGGGTGGTTCAACTACATTTTCACAATATTTTATAGAAACTTGAAACTAATTTTATATTATAACAAGGATTGGCAATCCTTGTTCAAATATATCCATGAATTTCCATGATTCCAGCTTTTTAAAAATTTCGTTTAAATTCGGTCAAAAGAGTACAAGTTGTCGGGTGGTTCAACTACATTTTCACAATATTTTATAGAAACTTGAAACTAATTTTATATTATAACAAGGATTGGCAATCCTTGTTCAAATATATCCATGAATTTCCATGATTCCAGCTTTTTAAAAATTTCGTTTAAATTCGGTCAAAAGAGTACAAGTTGTCGGGTGGTTCAACTACATTTTCACAATATTTTATAGAAACTTGAAACTAATTTTATATTATAACAAGGATTGGCAATCCTTGTTCAAATATATCCATGAATTTCCATGATTCCAGCTTTTTAAAAATTTCGTTTTAAATTCGGTCAAAAGAGTACAAGTTGTCGGGTGGTTCAACTACATTTTCACAATATTTTATAGAAACTTGAAACTAATTTTATATTATAACAAGGATTGGCAATCCTTGTTCAAATATATCCATGAATTTCCATGATTCCAGCTTTTTAAAAATTTCGTTTAAATTCGGTCAAAAGAGTACAAGTTGTCGGGTGGTTCAACTACATTTTCACAATATTTTATAGAAACTTGAAACTAATTTTATATTATAACAAGGATTGGCAATCCTTGTTCAAATATATCCATGAATTTCCATGATTCCAGCTTTTTAAAAATTTCGTTTAAATTCGGTCAAAAGAGTACAAGTTGTCGGGTGGTTCAACTACATTTTCACAATATTTTATAGAAACTTGAAACTAATTTTATATTATAACAAGGATTGGCAATCCTTGTTCAAATATATCCATGAATTTCCATGATTCCAGCTTTTTAAAAATTTCGTTTAAATTCGGTCAAAAGAGTACAAGTTGTCGGGTGGTTCAACTACATTTTCACAATATTTTATAGAAACTTGAAACTAATTTTATATTATAACAAGGATTGGCAATCCTTGTTCAAATATATCCATGAATTTCCATGATTCCAGCTTTTTAAAAATTTCGTTTAAATTCGGTCAAAAGAGTACAAGTTGTCGGGTGGTTCAACTACATTTTCACAATATTTTATAGAAACTTGAAACTAATTTTATATTATAACAAGGATTGGCAATCCTTGTTCAAATATATCCATGAATTTCCATGATTCCAGCTTTTTAAAAATTTCGTTTAAATTCGGTCAATAGAGTACAAGTTGTCGGGTGGTTCAACTACATTTTCACAATATTTTATAGAAACTTGA
>CAVMJV010000217.1:0-149636 GCA_963681835.1 Meloidogyne enterolobii
ATTTATACAATTTATTCGATTAATTTGATCGAATATATTCTAAAACAATTGAAAATTTTATGGAACAACATAATTTTTTGTTTCTATTCGAAGACATTTATACAATTTATTCGATTAATTTGATCGAATATATTCTAAAACAATTGAAAATTTTATGGAACAACATAATTTTTTGTTTCTATTCGAAGACATTTATACAATTTATTCGATTAATTTGACCGAATATATTCTAAAACAATTGAAAATTTTATGGAACAACATAATTTTTTGTTTCTATTCGAAGACATTTATACAATTTATTCGATTAATTTGATCGAATATATTCTAAAACAATTGAAAATTTTATGGAACAACATAATTTTTTGTTTCTATTCGAAGACATTTATACAATTTATTCGATTAATTTGACCGAATATATTCTAAAACAATTGAAAATTTTATGGAACAACATAATTTTTTGTTTCTATTCGAAGACATTTATACAATTTATTCGATTAATTTGACCGAATATATTCTAAAACAATTGAAAATTTTATGGAACAACATAATTTTTTGTTTCTATTCGAAGACATTTATACAATTTATTCGAAAAATTTGACAGAATATATTCTAAAACGAGTGAAAATTTTATGGACAAACATAATTTTTTGTTTCTATTCGAAGACATTTATACAATTTATTCGAAAAATTTGACAGAATATATTCTAAAACGAGTGAAAATTATATGGACAAACATAATTTTTTGTTTCTATTCGAAGACATTTATACAATTTATTCGATTAATTTGATCGAATATATTCTAAAACAATTGAAAATTTTATGGAACAACATAATTTTTTGTTTCTATTCGAAGACATTTATACAATTTATTCGATTAATTTATCGAATATATTCTAAAACAATTGAAAATTTTATGGAACAACATAATTTTTTGTTTCTATTCGAAGACATTTATACAATTTATTCGATTAATTTGACCGAATATATTCTAAAACAATTGAAAATTTTATGGAACAACATAATTTTTTGTTTCTATTCGAAGACATTTATACAATTTATTCGATTAATTTGACCGAATATATTCTAAAACAATTGAAAATTTTATGGAACAACATAATTTTTTGTTTCTATTCGAAGACATTTATACAATTTATTCGATTAATTTGATCGAATATATTCTAAAACAATTGAAAATTTTATGGAACAACATAATTTTTTGTTTCTATTCGAAGACATTTATACAATTTATTCGATTAATTTGACCGAATATATTCTAAAACAATTGAAAATTTTATGGAACAACATAATTTTTTGTTTCTATTCGAAGACATTTATACAATTTATTCGATTAATTTGATCGAATATATTCTAAAACGAGTGAAAGTTTTATGGAACAACATAATTTTTTGTTTCTATTCGAAGACATTTATACAATTTATTCGATTAATTTGACCGAATATATTCTAAAACAATTGAAAATTTTATGGAACAACATAATTTTTTGTTTCTATTCGAAGACATTTATACAATTTATTCGATTAATTTGATCGAATATATTCTAAAACAATTGAAAATTTTATGGAACAACATAATTTTTTGTTTCTATTCGAAGACATTTATACAATTTATTCGATTAATTTGATCGAATATATTCTAAAACAATTGAAAATTTTATGGAACAACATAATTTTTTGTTTCTATTCGAAGACATTTATACAATTTATTCGATTAATTTGATCGAATATATTCTAAAACGAGTGAAAGTTTTATGGAACAACATAATTTTTTGTTTCTATTCGAAGACATTTATACAATTTATTCGATTAATTTGATCGAATATATTCTAAAACGAGTGAAAATTTTATGGAACAACATAATTTTTTGTTTCTATTCGAAGACATTTATACAATTTATTCGATTAATTTGATCGAATATATTCTAAAACAATTGAAAATTTTATGGAACAACATAATTTTTTGTTTCTATTCGAAGACATTTATACAATTTATTCGATTAATTTGATCGAATATATTCTAAAACGAGTGAAAGTTTTATGGAACAACATAATTTTTTGTTTCTATTCGAAGACATTTATACAATTTATTCGATTAATTTGATCGAATATATTCTAAAACAATTGAAAATTTTATGGAACAACATAATTTTTTGTTTCTATTCGAAGACATTTATACAATTTATTCGATTAATTTGACCGAATATATTCTAAAACAATTGAAAATTTTATGGAACAACATAATTTTTTGTTTCTATTCGAAGACATTTATACAATTTATTCGATTAATTTGACCGAATATATTCTAAAACAATTGAAAATTTTATGGAACAACATAATTTTTTGTTTCTATTCGAAGACATTTATACAATTTATTCGATTAATTTGACCGAATATATTCTAAAACAATTGAAAATTTTATGGAACAACATAATTTTTTGTTTCTATTCGAAGACATTTATACAATTTATTCGATTAATTTGACCGAATATATTCTAAAACAATTGAAAATTTTATGGAACAACATAATTTTTTGTTTCTATTCGAAGACATTTATACAATTTATTCGATTAATTTGACCGAATATATTCTAAAACAATTGAAAATTTTATGGAACAACATAATTTTTTGTTTCTATTCGAAGACATTTATACAATTTATTCGATTAATTTGATCGAATATATTCTAAAACAATTGAAAATTTTATGGAACAACATAATTTTTTGTTTCTATTCGAAGACATTTATACAATTTATTCGATTAATTTGATCGAATATATTCTAAAACAATTGAAAATTTTATGGAACAACATAATTTTTTGTTTCTATTCGAAGACATTTATACAATTTATTCGATTAATTTGACCGAATATATTCTAAAACAATTGAAAATTTTATGGAACAACATAATTTTTTGTTTCTATTCGAAGACATTTATACAATTTATTCGATTAATTTGATCGAATATATTCTAAAACAATTGAAAATTTTATGGAACAACATAATTTTTTGTTTCTATTCGAAGACATTTATACAATTTATTCGATTAATTTGACCGAATATATTCTAAAACAATTGAAAATTTTATGGAACAACATAATTTTTTGTTTCTATTCGAAGACATTTATACAATTTATTCGATTAATTTGACCGAATATATTCTAAAACAATTGAAAATTTTATGGAACAACATAATTTTTTGTTTCTATTCGAAGACATTTATACAATTTATTCGAATAATTTGACAGAATATATTCTAAAACGAGTGAAAATTTTATGGAACAAACATAATTTTTTGTTTCTATTCGAAGACATTTATACAATTTATTCGAAAAATTTGACAGAATATATTCTAAAACGAGTGAAAATTATATGGACAAACATAATTTTTTGTTTCTATTCGAAGACATTTATACAATTTATTCGATTAATTTGATCGAATATATTCTAAAACAATTGAAAATTTTATGGAACAACATAATTTTTTGTTTCTATTCGAAGACATTTATACAATTTATTCGATTAATTTGATCGAATATATTCTAAAACAATTGAAAATTTTATGGAACAACATAATTTTTTGTTTCTATTCGAAGACATTTATACAATTTATTCGATTAATTTGACCGAATATATTCTAAAACAATTGAAAATTTTATGGAACAACATAATTTTTTGTTTCTATTCGAAGACATTTATACAATTTATTCGATTAATTTGACCGAATATATTCTAAAACAATTGAAAATTTTATGGAACAACATAATTTTTTGTTTCTATTCGAAGACATTTATACAATTTATTCGATTAATTTGATCGAATATATTCTAAAACAATTGAAAATTTTATGGAACAACATAATTTTTTGTTTCTATTCGAAGACATTTATACAATTTATTCGATTAATTTGACCGAATATATTCTAAAACAATTGAAAATTTTATGGAACAACATAATTTTTTGTTTCTATTCGAAGACATTTATACAATTTATTCGATTAATTTGATCGAATATATTCTAAAACGAGTGAAAGTTTTATGGAACAACATAATTTTTTGTTTCTATTCGAAGACATTTATACAATTTATTCGATTAATTTGACCGAATATATTCTAAAACAATTGAAAATTTTATGGAACAACATAATTTTTTGTTTCTATTCGAAGACATTTATACAATTTATTCGATTAATTTGATCGAATATATTCTAAAACAATTGAAAATTTTATGGAACAACATAATTTTTTGTTTCTATTCGAAGACATTTATACAATTTATTCGATTAATTTGATCGAATATATTCTAAAACAATTGAAAATTTTATGGAACAACATAATTTTTTGTTTCTATTCGAAGACATTTATACAATTTATTCGATTAATTTGATCGAATATATTCTAAAACGAGTGAAAGTTTTATGGAACAACATAATTTTTTGTTTCTATTCGAAGACATTTATACAATTTATTCGATTAATTTGATCGAATATATTCTAAAACGAGTGAAAATTTTATGGAACAACATAATTTTTTGTTTCTATTCGAAGACATTTATACAATTTATTCGATTAATTTGATCGAATATATTCTAAAACAATTGAAAATTTTATGGAACAACATAATTTTTTGTTTCTATTCGAAGACATTTATACAATTTATTCGATTAATTTGATCGAATATATTCTAAAACGAGTGAAAGTTTTATGGAACAACATAATTTTTTGTTTCTATTCGAAGACATTTATACAATTTATTCGATTAATTTGATCGAATATATTCTAAAACGAGTGAAAATTTTATGGAACAACATAATTTTTTGTTTCTATTCGAAGACATTTATACAATTTATTCGATTAATTTGATCGAATATATTCTAAAACAATTGAAAATTTTATGGAACAACATAATTTTTTGTTTCTATTCGAAGACATTTATACAATTTATTCGATTAATTTGACCGAATATATTCTAAAACAATTGAAAATTTTATGGAACAACATAATTTTTTGTTTCTATTCGAAGACATTTATACAATTTATTCGATTAATTTGATCGAATATATTCTAAAACAATTGAAAATTTTATGGAACAACATAATTTTTTGTTTCTATTCGAAGACATTTATACAATTTATTCGATTAATTTGACCGAATATATTCTAAAACAATTGAAAATTTTATGGAACAACATAATTTTTTGTTTCTATTCGAAGACATTTATACAATTTATTCGATTAATTTGATCGAATATATTCTAAAACAATTGAAAATTTTATGGAACAACATAATTTTTTGTTTCTATTCGAAGACATTTATACAATTTATTCGATTAATTTGATCGAATATATTCTAAAACAATTGAAAATTTTATGGAACAACATAATTTTTTGTTTCTATTCGAAGACATTTATACAATTTATTCGATTAATTTGATCGAATATAATCTAAAACAATTGAAAATTTTATGGAACAACATAATTTTTTGTTTCTATTCGAAGACATTTATACAATTTATTCGATTAATTTGACCGAATATATTCTAAAACAATTGAAAATTTTATGGAACAACATAATTTTTTGTTTCTATTCGAAGACATTTATACAATTTATTCGATTAATTTGATCGAATATATTCTAAAACAATTGAAAATTTTATGGAACAACATAATTTTTTGTTTCTATTCGAAGACATTTATACAATTTATTCGATTAATTTGATCGAATATATTCTAAAACAATTGAAAATTTTATGGAACAACATAATTTTTTGTTTCTATTCGAAGACATTTATACAATTTATTCGATTAATTTGATCGAATATATTCTAAAACGAGTGAAAGTTTTATGGAACAACATAATTTTTTGTTTCTATTCGAAGACATTTATACAATTTATTCGATTAATTTGATCGAATATATTCTAAAACGAGTGAAAATTTTATGGAACAACATAATTTTTTGTTTCTATTCGAAGACATTTATACAATTTATTCGATTAATTTGATCGAATATATTCTAAAACAATTGAAAATTTTATGGAACAACATAATTTTTTGTTTCTATTCGAAGACATTTATACAATTTATTCGATTAATTTGATCGAATATATTCTAAAACGAGTGAAAGTTTTATGGAACAACATAATTTTTTGTTTCTATTCGAAGACATTTATACAATTTATTCGATTAATTTGATCGAATATATTCTAAAACGAGTGAAAATTTTATGGAACAACATAATTTTTTGTTTCTATTCGAAGACATTTATACAATTTATTCGATTAATTTGATCGAATATATTCTAAAACGAGTGAAAATTTTATGGAACAACATAATTTTTTGTTTCTATTCGAAGACATTTATACAATTTATTCGATTAATTTGATCGAATATATTCTAAAACAATTGAAAATTTTATGGAACAACATAATTTTTTGTTTCTATTCGAAGACATTTATACAATTTATTCGATTAATTTGATCGAATATATTCTAAAACGAGTGAAAGTTTTATGGAACAACATAATTTTTTGTTTCTATTCGAAGACATTTATACAATTTATTCGATTAATTTGATCGAATATATTCTAAAACGAGTGAAAATTTTATGGAACAACATAATTTTTTGTTTCTATTCGAAGACATTTATACAATTTATTCGATTAATTTGATCGAATATATTCTAAAACGAGTGAAAATTTTATGGAACAACATAATTTTTTGTTTCTATTCGAAGACATTTATACAATTTATTCGATTAATTTGATCGAATATATTCTAAAACAATTGAAAATTTTATGGAACAACATAATTTTTTGTTTCTATTCGAAGACATTTATACAATTTATTCGATTAATTTGACCGAATATATTCTAAAACAATTGAAAATTTTATGGAACAACATAATTTTTTGTTTCTATTCGAAGACATTTATACAATTTATTCGATTAATTTGATCGAATATATTCTAAAACAATTGAAAATTTTATGGAACAACATAATTTTTTGTTTCTATTCGAAGACATTTATACAATTTATTCGATTAATTTGACCGAATATATTCTAAAACAATTGAAAATTTTATGGAACAACATAATTTTTTGTTTCTATTCGAAGACATTTATACAATTTATTCGATTAATTTGACCGAATATATTCTAAAACAATTGAAAATTTTATGGAACAACATAATTTTTTGTTTCTATTCGAAGACATTTATACAATTTATTCGATTAATTTGACCGAATATATTCTAAAACGAGTGAAAGTTTTATGGAACAACATAATTTTTTGTTTCTATTCGAAGACATTTATACAATTTATTCGATTAATTTGACCGAATATATTCTAAAACGAGTGAAAGTTTTATGGAACAACATAATTTTTTGTTTCTATTCGAAGACATTTATACAATTTATTCGATTAATTTGACCGAATATATTCTAAAACGAGTGAAAGTTTTATGGAACAACATAATTTTTTGTTTCTATTCGAAGACATTTATACAATTTATTCGATTAATTTGACCGAATATATTCTAAAACAATTGAAAATTTTATGGAACAACATAATTTTTTGTTTCTATTCGAAGACATTTATACAATTTATTCGATTAATTTGACCGAATATATTCTAAAACAATTGAAAATTTTATGGAACAACATAATTTTTTGTTTCTATTCGAAGACATTTATACAATTTATTCGATTAATTTGACCGAATATATTCTAAAACAATTGAAAATTTTATGGAACAACATAATTTTTTGTTTCTATTCGAAGACATTTATACAATTTATTCGATTAATTTGACCGAATATATTCTAAAACGAGTGAAAGTTTTATGGAACAACATAATTTTTTGTTTCTATTCGAAGACATTTATACAATTTATTCGATTAATTTGACCGAATATATTCTAAAACAATTGAAAATTTTATGGAACAACATAATTTTTTGTTTCTATTCGAAGACATTTATACAATTTATTCGATTAATTTGACCGAATATATTCTAAAACGAGTGAAAGTTTTATGGAACAACATAATTTTTTGTTTCTATTCGAAGACATTTATACAATTTATTCGATTAATTTGACCGAATATATTCTAAAACGAGTGAAAGTTTTATGGAACAACATAATTTTTTGTTTCTATTCGAAGACATTTATACAATTTATTCGATTAATTTGACCGAATATATTCTAAAACAATTGAAAATTTTATGGAACAACATAATTTTTTGTTTCTATTCGAAGACATTTATACAATTTATTCGATTAATTTGACCGAATATATTCTAAAACGAGTGAAAGTTTTATGGAACAACATAATTTTTTGTTTCTATTCGAAGACATTTATACAATTTATTCGATTAATTTGACCGAATATATTCTAAAACGAGTGAAAGTTTTATGGAACAACATAATTTTTTGTTTCTATTCGAAGACATTTATACAATTTATTCGATTAATTTGACCGAATATATTCTAAAACGAGTGAAAGTTTTATGGAACAACATAATTTTTTGTTTCTATTCGAAGACATTTATACAATTTATTCGATTAATTTGACCGAATATATTCTAAAACAATTGAAAATTTTATGGAACAACATAATTTTTTGTTTCTATTCGAAGACATTTATACAATTTATTCGATTAATTTGACCGAATATATTCTAAAACAATTGAAAATTTTATGGAACAACATAATTTTTTGTTTCTATTCGAAGACATTTATACAATTTATTCGATTAATTTGACCGAATATATTCTAAAACAATTGAAAATTTTATGGAACAACATAATTTTTTGTTTCTATTCGAAGACATTTATACAATTTATTCGATTAATTTGACCGAATATATTCTAAAACAATTGAAAATTTTATGGAACAACATAATTTTTTGTTTCTATTCGAAGACATTTATACAATTTATTCGATTAATTTGACCGAATATATTCTAAAACGAGTGAAAGTTTTATGGAACAACATAATTTTTTGTTTCTATTCGAAGACATTTATACAATTTATTCGATTAATTTGACCGAATATATTCTAAAACGAGTGAAAGTTTTATGGAACAACATAATTTTTTGTTTCTATTCGAAGACATTTATACAATTTATTCGATTAATTTGACCGAATATATTCTAAAACGAGTGAAAGTTTTATGGAACAACATAATTTTTTGTTTCTATTCGAAGACATTTATACAATTTATTCGATTAATTTGACCGAATATATTCTAAAACAATTGAAAATTTTATGGAACAACATAATTTTTTGTTTCTATTCGAAGACATTTATACAATTTATTCGATTAATTTGATCGAATATATTCTAAAACGAGTGAAAGTTTTATGGAACAACATAATTTTTTGTTTCTATTCGAAGACATTTATACAATTTATTCGATTAATTTGATCGAATATATTCTAAAACAATTGAAAATTTTATGGAACAACATAATTTTTTGTTTCTATTCGAAGACATTTATACAATTTATTCGATTAATTTGATCGAATATATTCTAAAACAATTGAAAATTTTATGGAACAACATAATTTTTTGTTTCTATTCGAAGACATTTATACAATTTATTCGATTAATTTGATCGAATATATTCTAAAACGAGTGAAAGTTTTATGGAACAACATAATTTTTTGTTTCTATTCGAAGACATTTATACAATTTATTCGATTAATTTGATCGAATATATTCTAAAACGAGTGAAAATTTTATGGAACAACATAATTTTTTGTTTCTATTCGAAGACATTTATACAATTTATTCGATTAATTTGATCGAATATATTCTAAAACAATTGAAAATTTTATGGAACAACATAATTTTTTGTTTCTATTCGAAGACATTTATACAATTTATTCGATTAATTTGACCGAATATATTCTAAAACAATTGAAAATTTTATGGAACAACATAATTTTTTGTTTCTATTCGAAGACATTTATACAATTTATTCGATTAATTTGATCGAATATATTCTAAAACGAGTGAAAGTTTTATGGAACAACATAATTTTTTGTTTCTATTCGAAGACATTTATACAATTTATTCGATTAATTTGACCGAATATATTCTAAAACAATTGAAAATTTTATGGAACAACATAATTTTTTGTTTCTATTCGAAGACATTTATACAATTTATTCGATTAATTTGATCGAATATATTCTAAAACAATTGAAAATTTTATGGAACAACATAATTTTTTGTTTCTATTCGAAGACATTTATACAATTTATTCGATTAATTTGATCGAATATATTCTAAAACAATTGAAAATTTTATGGAACAACATAATTTTTTGTTTCTATTCGAAGACATTTATACAATTTATTCGATTAATTTGACCGAATATATTCTAAAACAATTGAAAATTTTATGGAACAACATAATTTTTTGTTTCTATTCGAAGACATTTATACAATTTATTCGATTAATTTGATCGAATATATTCTAAAACGAGTGAAAGTTTTATGGAACAACATAATTTTTTGTTTCTATTCGAAGACATTTATACAATTTATTCGATTAATTTGACCGAATATATTCTAAAACAATTGAAAATTTTATGGAACAACATAATTTTTTGTTTCTATTCGAAGACATTTATACAATTTATTCGATTAATTTGATCGAATATATTCTAAAACGAGTGAAAGTTTTATGGAACAACATAATTTTTTGTTTCTATTCGAAGACATTTATACAATTTATTCGATTAATTTGACCGAATATATTCTAAAACAATTGAAAATTTTATGGAACAACATAATTTTTTGTTTCTATTCGAAGACATTTATACAATTTATTCGATTAATTTGACCGAATATATTCTAAAACAATTGAAAATTTTATGGAACAACATAATTTTTTGTTTCTATTCGAAGACATTTATACAATTTATTCGATTAATTTGACCGAATATATTCTAAAACAATTGAAAATTTTATGGAACAACATAATTTTTTGTTTCTATTCGAAGACATTTATACAATTTATTCGATTAATTTGACCGAATATATTCTAAAACAATTGAAAATTTTATGGAACAACATAATTTTTTGTTTCTATTCGAAGACATTTATACAATTTATTCGATTAATTTGACCGAATATATTCTAAAACAATTGAAAATTTTATGGAACAACATAATTTTTTGTTTCTATTCGAAGACATTTATACAATTTATTCGATTAATTTGACCGAATATATTCTAAAACAATTGAAAATTTTATGGAACAACATAATTTTTTGTTTCTATTCGAAGACATTTATACAATTTATTCGAAAAATTTGACAGAATATATTCTAAAACGAGTGAAAATTTTATGGACAAACATAATTTTTTGTTTCTATTCGAAGACATTTATACAATTTATTCGATTAATTTGATCGAATATATTCTAAAACAATTAAAAATTTTATGGAACAACATAATTTTTTGTTTCTATTCGAAGACATTTATACAATTTATTCGATTAATTTGACCGAATATATTCTAAAACAATTGAAAATTTTATGGAACAACATAATTTTTTGTTTCTATTCGAAGACATTTATACAATTTATTCGATTAATTTGACCGAATATATTCTAAAACAATTGAAAATTTTATGGAACAACATAATTTTTTGTTTCTATTCGAAGACATTTATACAATTTATTCGAAAAATTTGACAGAATATATTCTAAAACGAGTGAAAATTTTATGGACAAACATAATTTTTTGTTTCTATCGAAGACATTTATACAATTTATTCGATTAATTTGATCGAATATATTCTAAAACGAGTGAAAGTTTTATGGAACAACATAATTTTTTGTTTCTATTCGAAGACATTTATACAATTTATTCGATTAATTTGACCGAATATATTCTAAAACAATTGAAAATTTTATGGAACAACATAATTTTTTGTTTCTATTCGAAGACATTTATACAATTTATTCGATTAATTTGATCGAATATATTCTAAAACAATTGAAAATTTTATGGAACAACATAATTTTTTGTTTCTATTCGAAGACATTTATACAATTTATTCGATTAATTTGATCGAATATATTCTAAAACAATTGAAAATTTTATGGAACAACATAATTTTTTGTTTCTATTCGAAGACATTTATACAATTTATTCGATTAATTTGATCGAATATATTCTAAAACAATTGAAAATTTTATGGAACAACATAATTTTTTGTTTCTATTCGAAGACATTTATACAATTTATTCGATTAATTTGACCGAATATATTCTAAAACAATTGAAAATTTTATGGAACAACATAATTTTTTGTTTCTATTCGAAGACATTTATACAATTTATTCGATTAATTTGACCGAATATATTCTAAAACAATTGAAAATTTTATGGAACAACATAATTTTTTGTTTCTATTCGAAGACATTTATACAATTTATTCGATTAATTTGACCGAATATATTCTAAAACAATTGAAAATTTTATGGAACAACATAATTTTTTGTTTCTATTCGAAGACATTTATACAATTTATTCGAAAAATTTGACAGAATATATTCTAAAACGAGTGAAAATTTTATGGACAAACATAATTTTTTGTTTCTATTCGAAGACATTTATACAATTTATTCGATTAATTTGATCGAATATATTCTAAAACGAGTGAAAGTTTTATGGAACAACATAATTTTTTGTTTCTATTCGAAGACATTTATACAATTTATTCGATTAATTTGACCGAATATATTCTAAAACAATTGAAAATTTTATGGAACAACATAATTTTTTGTTTCTATTCGAAGACATTTATACAATTTATTCGATTAATTTGATCGAATATATTCTAAAACAATTGAAAATTTTATGGAACAACATAATTTTTTGTTTCTATTCGAAGACATTTATACAATTTATTCGAAAAATTTGACAGAATATATTCTAAAACGAGTGAAAATTTTATGGACAAACATAATTTTTTGTTTCTATTCGAAGACATTTATACAATTTATTCGATTAATTTGATCGAATATATTCTAAAACAATTGAAAATTTTATGGAACAACATAATTTTTTGTTTCTATTCGAAGACATTTATTCAATTTATTCGATTAATTTGACCGAATATATTCTAAAACAATTGAAAATTTTATGGAACAACATAATTTTTTGTTTCTATTCGAAGACATTTATACAATTTATTCGATTAATTTGATCGAATATATTCTAAAACAATTGAAAATTTTATGGAACAACATAATTTTTTGTTTCTATTCGAAGACATTTATTCAATTTATTCGATTAATTTGACCGAATATATTCTAAAACAATTGAAAATTTTATGGACAAACATAATTTTTTGTTTCTATTCGAAGACATTTATACAATTTATTCGATTAATTTGATCGAATATATTCTAAAACAATTGAAAATTTTATGGAACAACATAATTTTTTGTTTCTATTCGAAGACATTTATTCAATTTATTCGATTAATTTGACCGAATATATTCTAAAACAATTGAAAATTTTATGGAACAACATAATTTTTTGTTTCTATTCGAAGTCATTTATACAATTTATTCGAAAAATTTGACAGAATATATTCTAAAACGAGTGAAAATTTTATGGACAAACATAATTTTTTGTTTCTATTCGAAGACATTTATACAATTTATTCGAAAAATTTGACCGAATATATTCTAAAACGAGTGAAAATTTTATGGACAAACATAATTTTTTGTTTCTATTCGAAGACATTTATACAATTTATTCGATTAATTTGATCGAATATATTCTAAAACGAGTGAAAGTTTTATGGAACAACATAATTTTTTGTTTCTATTCGAAGACATTTATACAATTTATTCGATTAATTTGACCGAATATATTCTAAAACAATTGAAAATTTTATGGAACAACATAATTTTTTGTTTCTATTCGAAGACATTTATACAATTTATTCGATTAATTTGATCGAATATATTCTAAAACAATTGAAAATTTTATGGAACAACATAATTTTTTGTTTCTATTCGAAGACATTTATACAATTTATTCGAAAAATTTGACAGAATATATTCTAAAACGAGTGAAAATTTTATGGACAAACATAATTTTTTGTTTCTATTCGAAGACATTTATACAATTTATTCGAAAAATTTGACCGAATATATTCTAAAACGAGTGAAAATTTTATGGACAAACATAATTTTTTGTTTCTATTCGAAGACATTTATACAATTTATTCGATTAATTTGATCGAATATATTCTAAAACAATTGAAAATTTTATGGAACAACATAATTTTTTGTTTCTATTCGAAGACATTTATTCAATTTATTCGATTAATTTGACCGAATATATTCTAAAACAATTGAAAATTTTATGGAACAACATAATTTTTTGTTTCTATTCGAAGACATTTATACAATTTATTCGATTAATTTGACCGAATATATTCTAAAACAATTGAAAATTTTATGGAACAACATAATTTTTTGTTTCTATTCGAAGACATTTATACAATTTATTCGATTAATTTGACCGAATATATTCTAAAACAATTGAAAATTTTATGGAACAACATAATTTTTTGTTTCTATTCGAAGACATTTATACAATTTATTCGAAAAATTTGACAGAATATATTCTAAAACGAGTGAAAATTTTATGGACAAACATAATTTTTTGTTTTTATTCGAAGACATTTATACAATTTATTCGATTAATTTGATCGAATATATTCTAAAACAATTGAAAATTTTATGGAACAACATAATTTTTTGTTTCTATTCGAAGACATTTATACAATTTATTCGATTAATTTGACCGAATATATTCTAAAACAATTGAAAATTTTATGGAACAACATAATTTTTTGTTTCTATTCGAAGACATTTATACAATTTATTCGATTAATTTGATCAAATATATTCTAAAACAATTGAAAATTTTATGGAACAACATAATTTTTTGTTTCTATTCGAAGACATTTATACAATTTATTCGATTAATTTGACCGAATATATTCTAAAACAATTGAAAATTTTATGGAACAACATAATTTTTTGTTTCTATTCGAAGACATTTATACAATTTATTCGATTAATTTGACCGAATATATTCTAAAACAATTGAAAATTTTATGGAACAACATAATTTTTTGTTTCTATTCGAAGACATTTATACAATTTATTCGATTAATTTGACCGAATATATTCTAAAACAATTGAAAATTTTATGGAACAACATAATTTTTTGTTTCTATTCGAAGACATTTATACAATTTATTCGATTAATTTGACCGAATATATTCTAAAACAATTGAAAATTTTATGGAACAACATAATTTTTTGTTTCTATTCGAAGACATTTATACAATTTATTCGATTAATTTGATCGAATATATTCTAAAACAATTGAAAATTTTATGGAATAACATAATTTTTTGTTTCTATTCGAAGACATTTATACAATTTATTCGAAAAATTTGACAGAATATATTCTAAAACGAGTGAAAATTTTATGGACAAACATAATTTTTTGTTTCTATTCGAAGACATTTATACAATTTATTCGAAAAATTTGACAGAATATATTCTAAAACGAGTGAAAATTTTATGGACAAACATAATTTTTTGTTTCTATTCGAAGACATTTATACAATTTATTCGATTAATTTGATCGAATATATTCTAAAACAATTGAAAATTTTATGGAACAACATAATTTTTTGTTTCTATTCGAAGACATTTATACAATTTATTCGATTAATTTGATCGAATATATTCTAAAACAATTGAAAATTTTATGGAACAACATAATTTTTTGTTTCTATTCGAAGACATTTATACAATTTATTCATTAATTTGACCGAATATATTCTAAAACAATTGAAAATTTTATGGAACAACATAATTTTTTGTTTCTATTCGAAGACATTTATACAATTTATTCGATTAATTTGACCGAATATATTCTAAAACAATTTAAAATTTTATGGAACAACATAATTTTTTGTTTCTATTCGAAGACATTTATACAATTTATTCGATTAATTTGACCGAATATATTCTAAAACAATTGAAAATTTTATGGAACAACATAATTTTTTGTTTCTATTCGAAGACATTTATACAATTTATTCGATTAATTTGACCGAATATATTCTAAAACAATTGAAAATTTTATGGAACAACATAATTTTTTGTTTCTATTCGAAGACATTTATACAATTTATTCGATTAATTTGATCAAATATATTCTAAAACAATTGAAAATTTTATGGAACAACATAATTTTTTGTTTCTATTCGAAGACATTTATACAATTTATTCGATTAATTTGACCGAATATATTCTAAAACAATTGAAAATTTTATGGAACAACATAATTTTTTGTTTCTATTCGAAGACATTTATACAATTTATTCGATTAATTTGACCGAATATATTCTAAAACAATTGAAAATTTTATGGAACAACATAATTTTTTGTTTCTATTCGAAGACATTTATACAATTTATTCGATTAATTTGACCGAATATATTCTAAAACAATTGAAAATTTTATGGAACAACATAATTTTTTGTTTCTATTCGAAGACATTTATACAATTTATTCGATTAATTTGACCGAATATATTCTAAAACAATTGAAAATTTTATGGAACAACATAATTTTTTGTTTCTATTCGAAGACATTTATACAATTTATTCGAAAAATTTGACAGAATATATTCTAAAACGAGTGAAAATTTTATGGACAAACATAATTTTTTGTTTTTATTCGAAGACATTTATACAATTTATTCGATTAATTTGATCGAATATATTCTAAAACAATTGAAAATTTTATGGAACAACATAATTTTTTGTTTCTATTCGAAGACATTTATACAATTTATTCGATTAATTTGACCGAATATATTCTAAAACAATTGAAAATTTTATGGAACAACATAATTTTTTGTTTCTATTCGAAGACATTTATACAATTTATTCGATTAATTTGATCAAATATATTCTAAAACAATTGAAAATTTTATGGAACAACATAATTTTTTGTTTCTATTCGAAGACATTTATACAATTTATTCGATTAATTTGACCGAATATATTCTAAAACAATTGAAAATTTTATGGAACAACATAATTTTTTGTTTCTATTCGAAGACATTTATACAATTTATTCGATTAATTTGACCGAATATATTCTAAAACAATTGAAAATTTTATGGAACAACATAATTTTTTGTTTCTATTCGAAGACATTTATACAATTTATTCGATTAATTTGATCAAATATATTCTAAAACAATTGAAAATTTTATGGAACAACATAATTTTTTGTTTCTATTCGAAGACATTTATACAATTTATTCGATTAATTTGATCGAATATATTCTAAAACAATTGAAAATTTTATGGAACAACATAATTTTTTGTTTCTATTCGAAGACATTTATACAATTTATTCGATTAATTTGACCGAATATATTCTAAAACAATTGAAAATTTTATGGAACAACATAATTTTTTGTTTCTATTCGAAGACATTTATACAATTTATTCGATTAATTTGACCGAATATATTCTAAAACAATTGAAAATTTTATGGAACAACATAATTTTTTGTTTCTATTCGAAGACATTTATACAATTTATTCGAAAAATTTGACAGAATATATTCTAAAACGAGTGAAAATTTTATGGAACAACATAATTTTTTGTTTCTATTCGAAGACATTTATACAATTTATTCGATTAATTTGACCGAATATATTCTAAAACAATTGAAAATTTTATGGAACAACATAATTTTTTGTTTCTATTCGAAGACATTTATACAATTTATTCGATTAATTTGATCGAATATATTCTAAAACAATTGAAAATTTTATGGAACAACATAATTTTTTGTTTCTATTCGAAGACATTTATACAATTTATTCGAAAAATTTGACAGAATATATTCTAAAACGAGTGAAAATTTTATGGACAAACATAATTTTTTGTTTCTATTCGAAGACATTTATACAATTTATTCGAAAAATTTGACAGAATATATTCTAAAACGAGTGAAAATTTTATGGACAAACATAATTTTTTGTTTCTATTCGAAGACATTTATACAATTTATTCGATTAATTTGATCGAATATATTCTAAAACAATTGAAAATTTTATGGAACAACATAATTTTTTGTTTCTATTCGAAGACATTTATACAATTTATTCGATTAATTTGATCGAATATATTCTAAAACAATTGAAAATTTTATGGAACAACATAATTTTTTGTTTCTATTCGAAGACATTTATACAATTTATTCATTAATTTGACCGAATATATTCTAAAACAATTGAAAATTTTATGGAACAACATAATTTTTTGTTTCTATTCGAAGACATTTATACAATTTATTCGATTAATTTGACCGAATATATTCTAAAACAATTTAAAATTTTATGGAACAACATAATTTTTTGTTTCTATTCGAAGACATTTATACAATTTATTCGATTAATTTGACCGAATATATTCTAAAACAATTGAAAATTTTATGGAACAACATAATTTTTTGTTTCTATTCGAAGACATTTATACAATTTATTCGAAAAATTTGACAGAATATATTCTAAAACGAGTGAAAATTTTATGGACAAACATAATTTTTTGTTTCTATTCGAAGACATTTATACAATTTATTCGATTAATTTGATCGAATATATTCTAAAACGAGTGAAAGTTTTATGGAACAACATAATTTTTTGTTTCTATTCGAAGACATTTATACAATTTATTCGATTAATTTGACCGAATATATTCTAAAACAATTGAAAATTTTATGGAACAACATAATTTTTTGTTTCTATTCGAAGACATTTATACAATTTATTCGATTAATTTGACCGAATATATTCTAAAACAATTGAAAATTTTATGGAACAACATAATTTTTTGTTTCTATTCGAAGACATTTATACAATTTATTCGATTAATTTGACCGAATATATTCTAAAACAATTGAAAATTTTATGGAACAACATAATTTTTTGTTTCTATTCGAAGACATTTATAAAATTTATTCGATTAATTTGACCGAATATATTCTAAAACAATTTAAAATTTTATGGAACAACATAATTTTTTGTTTCTATTCGAAGACATTTATACAATTTATTCGATTAATTTGACCGAATATATTCTAAAACAATTGAAAATTTTATGGAACAACATAATTTTTTGTTTCTATTCGAAGACATTTATACAATTTATTCGATTAATTTGACCGAATATATTCTAAAACAATTGAAAATTTTATGGAACAACATAATTTTTTGTTTCTATTCGAAGACATTTATACAATTTATTCGATTAATTTGACCGAATATATTCTAAAACAATTTAAAATTTTATGGAACAACATAATTTTTTGTTTCTATTCGAAGACATTTATACAATTTATTCGATTAATTTGACCGAATATATTCTAAAACAATTGAAAATTTTATGGAACAACATAATTTTTTGTTTCTATTCGAAGACATTTATACAATTTATTCGATTAATTTGACCGAATATATTCTAAAACAATTGAAAATTTTATGGAACAACATAATTTTTTGTTTCTATTCGAAGACATTTATACAATTTATTCGATTAATTTGACCGAATATATTCTAAAACAATTGAAAATTTTATGGAACAACATAATTTTTTGTTTCTATTCGAAGACATTTATACAATTTATTCGATTAATTTGACCGAATATATTCTAAAACAATTTAAAATTTTATGGAACAACATAATTTTTTGTTTCTATTCGAAGACATTTATACAATTTATTCGATTAATTTGACCGAATATATTCTAAAACAATTGAAAATTTTATGGAACAACATAATTTTTTGTTTCTATTCGAAGACATTTATACAATTTATTCGAAAAATTTGACAGAATATATTCTAAAACGAGTGAAAATTTTATGGACAAACATAATTTTTTGTTTCTATTCGAAGACATTTATACAATTTATTCGATTAATTTGATCGAATATATTCTAAAACGAGTGAAAATTTTATGGAACAACATAATTTTTTGTTTCTATTCGAAGACATTTATACAATTTATTCGATGAATTTGACCGAATATATTCTAAAACGAGTGAAAGTTTTATGGAACAACATAATTTTTTGTTTCTATTCGAAGACATTTATACAAATTATTCGATGAATTTGACCGAATATATTCTAAAACGAGTGAAAGTTTTATGGAACAACATAATTTTTTGTTTCTATTCGAAGACATTTATACAATTTATTCGATTAATTTGACCGAATATATTCTAAAACAATTGAAAATTTTATGGAACAACATAATTTTTTGTTTCTATTCGAAGACATTTATACAATTTATTCATTAATTTGACCGAATATATTCTAAAACAATTGAAAATTTTATGGAACAACATAATTTTTTGTTTCTATTCGAAGACATTTATACAATTTATTCGATTAATTTGACCGAATATATTCTAAAACAATTTAAAATTTTATGGAACAACATAATTTTTTGTTTCTATTCGAAGACATTTATACAATTTATTCGATTAATTTGACCGAATATATTCTAAAACAATTGAAAATTTTATGGAACAACATAATTTTTTGTTTCTATTCGAAGACATTTATACAATTTATTCGAAAAATTTGACAGAATATATTCTAAAACGAGTGAAAATTTTATGGACAAACATAATTTTTTGTTTCTATTCGAAGACATTTATACAATTTATTCGATGAATTTGACCGAATATATTCTAAAACGAGTGAAAGTTTTATGGAACAACATAATTTTTTGTTTCTATTCGAAGACATTTATACAAATTATTCGATGAATTTGACCGAATATATTCTAAAACGAGTGAAAGTTTTATGGAACAACATAATTTTTTGTTTCTATTCGAAGACATTTATACAATTTATTCGATTAATTTGACCGAATATATTCTAAAACAATTGAAAATTTTATGGAACAACATAATTTTTTGTTTCTATTCGAAGACATTTATACAATTTATTCATTAATTTGACCGAATATATTCTAAAACAATTGAAAATTTTATGGAACAACATAATTTTTTGTTTCTATTCGAAGACATTTATACAATTTATTCGATTAATTTGACCGAATATATTCTAAAACAATTGAAAATTTTATGGAACAACATAATTTTTTGTTTCTATTCGAAGACATTTATACAATTTATTCGATTAATTTGATCAAATATATTCTAAAACAATTGAAAATTTTATGGAACAACATAATTTTTTGTTTCTATTCGAAGACATTTATACAATTTATTCGATTAATTTGACCGAATATATTCTAAAACAATTGAAAATTTTATGGAACAACATAATTTTTTGTTTCTATTCGAAGACATTTATACAATTTATTCGATTAATTTGACCGAATATATTCTAAAACAATTGAAAATTTTATGGAACAACATAATTTTTTGTTTCTATTCGAAGACATTTATACAATTTATTCGATTAATTTGACCGAATATATTCTAAAACAATTGAAAATTTTATGGAACAACATAATTTTTTGTTTCTATTCGAAGACATTTATACAATTTATTCGATTAATTTGACCGAATATATTCTAAAACAATTGAAAATTTTATGGAACAACATAATTTTTTGTTTCTATTCGAAGACATTTATACAATTTATTCGAAAAATTTGACAGAATATATTCTAAAACGAGTGAAAATTTTATGGACAAACATAATTTTTTGTTTTTATTCGAAGACATTTATACAATTTATTCGATTAATTTGATCGAATATATTCTAAAACAATTGAAAATTTTATGGAACAACATAATTTTTTGTTTCTATTCGAAGACATTTATACAATTTATTCGATTAATTTGACCGAATATATTCTAAAACAATTGAAAATTTTATGGAAAAACATAATTTTTTGTTTCTATTCGAAGACATTTATACAATTTATTCGATTAATTTGATCAAATATATTCTAAAACAATTGAAAATTTTATGGAACAACATAATTTTTTGTTTCTATTCGAAGACATTTATACAATTTATTCGATTAATTTGACCGAATATATTCTAAAACAATTGAAAATTTTATGGAACAACATAATTTTTTGTTTCTATTCGAAGACATTTATACAATTTATTCGATTAATTTGACCGAATATATTCTAAAACAATTGAAAATTTTATGGAACAACATAATTTTTTGTTTCTATTCGAAGACATTTATACAATTTATTCGATTAATTTGATCAAATATATTCTAAAACAATTGAAAATTTTATGGAACAACATAATTTTTTGTTTCTATTCGAAGACATTTATACAATTTATTCGATTAATTTGATCGAATATATTCTAAAACAATTGAAAATTTTATGGAACAACATAATTTTTTGTTTCTATTCGAAGACATTTATACAATTTATTCGATTAATTTGACCGAATATATTCTAAAACAATTGAAAATTTTATGGAACAACATAATTTTTTGTTTCTATTCGAAGACATTTATACAATTTATTCGATTAATTTGACCGAATATATTCTAAAACAATTGAAAATTTTATGGAACAACATAATTTTTTGTTTCTATTCGAAGACATTTATACAATTTATTCGAAAAATTTGACAGAATATATTCTAAAACGAGTGAAAATTTTATGGAACAACATAATTTTTTGTTTCTATTCGAAGACATTTATACAATTTATTCGATTAATTTGACCGAATATATTCTAAAACAATTGAAAATTTTATGGAACAACATAATTTTTTGTTTCTATTCGAAGACATTTATACAATTTATTCGATTAATTTGATCGAATATATTCTAAAACAATTGAAAATTTTATGGAACAACATAATTTTTTGTTTCTATTCGAAGACATTTATACAATTTATTCGAAAAATTTGACAGAATATATTCTAAAACGAGTGAAAATTTTATGGACAAACATAATTTTTTGTTTCTATTCGAAGACATTTATACAATTTATTCGAAAAATTTGACAGAATATATTCTAAAACGAGTGAAAATTTTATGGACAAACATAATTTTTTGTTTCTATTCGAAGACATTTATACAATTTATTCGATTAATTTGATCGAATATATTCTAAAACAATTGAAAATTTTATGGAACAACATAATTTTTTGTTTCTATTCGAAGACATTTATACAATTTATTCGATTAATTTGATCGAATATATTCTAAAACAATTGAAAATTTTATGGAACAACATAATTTTTTGTTTCTATTCGAAGACATTTATACAATTTATTCATTAATTTGACCGAATATATTCTAAAACAATTGAAAATTTTATGGAACAACATAATTTTTTGTTTCTATTCGAAGACATTTATACAATTTATTCGATTAATTTGACCGAATATATTCTAAAACAATTTAAAATTTTATGGAACAACATAATTTTTTGTTTCTATTCGAAGACATTTATACAATTTATTCGATTAATTTGACCGAATATATTCTAAAACAATTGAAAATTTTATGGAACAACATAATTTTTTGTTTCTATTCGAAGACATTTATACAATTTATTCGAAAAATTTGACAGAATATATTCTAAAACGAGTGAAAATTTTATGGACAAACATAATTTTTTGTTTCTATTCGAAGACATTTATACAATTTATTCGATTAATTTGATCGAATATATTCTAAAACGAGTGAAAGTTTTATGGAACAACATAATTTTTTGTTTCTATTCGAAGACATTTATACAATTTATTCGATTAATTTGACCGAATATATTCTAAAACAATTGAAAATTTTATGGAACAACATAATTTTTTGTTTCTATTCGAAGACATTTATACAATTTATTCGATTAATTTGACCGAATATATTCTAAAACAATTGAAAATTTTATGGAACAACATAATTTTTTGTTTCTATTCGAAGACATTTATACAATTTATTCGATTAATTTGACCGAATATATTCTAAAACAATTGAAAATTTTATGGAACAACATAATTTTTTGTTTCTATTCGAAGACATTTATAAAATTTATTCGATTAATTTGACCGAATATATTCTAAAACAATTTAAAATTTTATGGAACAACATAATTTTTTGTTTCTATTCGAAGACATTTATACAATTTATTCGATTAATTTGACCGAATATATTCTAAAACAATTGAAAATTTTATGGAACAACATAATTTTTTGTTTCTATTCGAAGACATTTATACAATTTATTCGATTAATTTGACCGAATATATTCTAAAACAATTGAAAATTTTATGGAACAACATAATTTTTTGTTTCTATTCGAAGACATTTATACAATTTATTCGATTAATTTGACCGAATATATTCTAAAACAATTTAAAATTTTATGGAACAACATAATTTTTTGTTTCTATTCGAAGACATTTATACAATTTATTCGATTAATTTGACCGAATATATTCTAAAACAATTGAAAATTTTATGGAACAACATAATTTTTTGTTTCTATTCGAAGACATTTATACAATTTATTCGATTAATTTGACCGAATATATTCTAAAACAATTGAAAATTTTATGGAACAACATAATTTTTTGTTTCTATTCGAAGACATTTATACAATTTATTCGATTAATTTGACCGAATATATTCTAAAACAATTGAAAATTTTATGGAACAACATAATTTTTTGTTTCTATTCGAAGACATTTATACAATTTATTCGATTAATTTGACCGAATATATTCTAAAACAATTTAAAATTTTATGGAACAACATAATTTTTTGTTTCTATTCGAAGACATTTATACAATTTATTCGATTAATTTGACCGAATATATTCTAAAACAATTGAAAATT
Organism: Meloidogyne enterolobii; assembly: GCA_963681835.1. Taxonomy (NCBI): domain Eukaryota; kingdom Metazoa; phylum Nematoda; class Chromadorea; order Rhabditida; family Meloidogynidae; genus Meloidogyne; species Meloidogyne enterolobii. Next base: position 24,942 of record CAVMJV010000217.1, read on the forward strand.
TTATGGAACAACATAATTTTTTGTTTCTATTCGAAGACATTTATACAATTTATTCGAAAAATTTGACAGAATATATTCTAAAACGAGTGAAAATTTTATGGACAAACATAATTTTTTGTTTCTATTCGAAGACATTTATACAATTTATTCGATTAATTTGATCGAATATATTCTAAAACGAGTGAAAATTTTATAGAACAACATAATTTTTTGTTTCTATTCGAAGACATTTATACAATTTATTCGATGAATTTGACCGAATATATTCTAAAACGAGTGAAAGTTTTATGGAACAACATAATTTTTTGTTTCTATTCGAAGACATTTATACAAATTATTCGATGAATTTGACCGAATATATTCTAAAACGAGTGAAAGTTTTATGGAACAACATAATTTTTTGTTTCTATTCGAAGACATTTATACAATTTATTCGATTAATTTGACCGAATATATTCTAAAACAATTGAAAATTTTATGGAACAACATAATTTTTTGTTTCTATTCGAAGACATTTATACAATTTATTCATTAATTTGACCGAATATATTCTAAAACAATTGAAAATTTTATGGAACAACATAATTTTTTGTTTCTATTCGAAGACATTTATACAATTTATTCGATTAATTTGACCGAATATATTCTAAAACAATTTAAAATTTTATGGAACAACATAATTTTTTGTTTCTATTCGAAGACATTTATACAATTTATTCGATTAATTTGACCGAATATATTCTAAAACAATTGAAAATTTTATGGAACAACATAATTTTTTGTTTCTATTCGAAGACATTTATACAATTTATTCGAAAAATTTGACAGAATATATTCTAAAACGAGTGAAAATTTTATGGACAAACATAATTTTTTGTTTCTATTCGAAGACATTTATACAATTTATTCGATTAATTTGATCGAATATATTCTAAAACGAGTGAAAGTTTTATGGAACAACATAATTTTTTGTTTCTATTCGAAGACATTTATACAATTTATTCGATTAATTTGACCGAATATATTCTAAAACAATTGAAAATTTTATGGAACAACATAATTTTTTGTTTCTATTCGAAGACATTTATACAATTTATTCGATTAATTTGACCGAATATATTCTAAAACAATTGAAAATTTTATGGAACAACATAATTTTTTGTTTCTATTCGAAGACATTTATACAATTTATTCGATTAATTTGATCGAATATATTCTAAAACAATTGAAAATTTTATGGAACAACATAATTTTTTGTTTCTATTCGAAGACATTTATACAATTTATTCGATTAATTTGATCGAATATATTCTAAAACAATTGAAAATTTTATGGAACAACATAATTTTTTGTTTCTATTCGAAGACATTTATACAATTTATTCATTAATTTGACCGAATATATTCTAAAACAATTGAAAATTTTATGGAACAACATAATTTTTTGTTTCTATTCGAAGACATTTATACAATTTATTCGATTAATTTGACCGAATATATTCTAAAACAATTTAAAATTTTATGGAACAACATAATTTTTTGTTTCTATTCGAAGACATTTATACAATTTATTCGATTAATTTGACCGAATATATTCTAAAACAATTGAAAATTTTATGGAACAACATAATTTTTTGTTTCTATTCGAAGACATTTATACAATTTATTCGAAAAATTTGACAGAATATATTCTAAAACGAGTGAAAATTTTATGGACAAACATAATTTTTTGTTTCTATTCGAAGACATTTATACAATTTATTCGATTAATTTGATCGAATATATTCTAAAACAATTGAAAATTTTATGGAACAACATAATTTTTTGTTTCTATTCGAAGACATTTATACAATTTATTCGATTAATTTGATCGAATATATTCTAAAACAATTGAAAATTTTATGGAACAACATAATTTTTTGTTTCTATTCGAAGACATTTATACAATTTATTCATTAATTTGACCGAATATATTCTAAAACAATTGAAAATTTTATGGAACAACATAATTTTTTGTTTCTATTCGAAGACATTTATACAATTTATTCGAAAAATTTGACAGAATATATTCTAAAACGAGTGAAAATTTTATGGACAAACATAATTTTTTGTTTCTATTCGAAGACATTTATACAATTTATTCGATTAATTTGATCGAATATATTCTAAAACAATTGAAAATTTTATGGAACAACATAATTTTTTGTTTCTATTCGAAGACATTTATACAATTTATTCGATTAATTTGATCGAATATATTCTAAAACAATTGAAAATTTTATGGAACAACATAATTTTTTGTTTCTATTCGAAGACATTTATACAATTTATTCATTAATTTGACCGAATATATTCTAAAACAATTGAAAATTTTATGGAACAACATAATTTTTTGTTTCTATTCGAAGACATTTATACAATTTATTCGAAAAATTTGACAGAATATATTCTAAAACGAGTGAAAATTTTATGGACAAACATAATTTTTTGTTTCTATTCGAAGACATTTATACAATTTATTCGATTAATTTGATCGAATATATTCTAAAACAATTGAAAATTTTATGGAACAACATAATTTTTTGTTTCTATTCGAAGACATTTATACAATTTATTCGATTAATTTGATCGAATATATTCTAAAACAATTGAAAATTTTATGGAACAACATAATTTTTTGTTTCTATTCGAAGACATTTATACAATTTATTCGATTAATTTGATCGAATATATTCTAAAACAATTGAAAATTTTATGGAACAACATAATTTTTTGTTTCTATTCGAAGACATTTATACAATTTATTCGATTAATTTGATCGAATATATTCTAAAACAATTGAAAATTTTATGGAACAACATAATTTTTTGTTTCTATTCGAAGACATTTATACAATTTATTCGATTAATTTGATCGAATATATTCTAAAACAATTGAAAATTTTATGGAACAACATAATTTTTTGTTTCTATTCGAAGACATTTATACAATTTATTCATTAATTTGACCGAATATATTCTAAAACAATTGAAAATTTTATGGAACAACATAATTTTTTGTTTCTATTCGAAGACATTTATACAATTTATTCGAAAAATTTGACAGAATATATTCTAAAACGAGTGAAAATTTTATGGACAAACATAATTTTTTGTTTCTATTCGAAGACATTTATACAATTTATTCGATTAATTTGATCGAATATATTCTAAAACAATTGAAAATTTTATGGAACAACATAATTTTTTGTTTCTATTCGAAGACATTTATACAATTTATTCGATTAATTTGATCGAATATATTCTAAAACAATTGAAAATTTTATGGAACAACATAATTTTTTGTTTCTATTCGAAGACATTTATACAATTTATTCATTAATTTGACCGAATATATTCTAAAACAATTGAAAATTTTATGGAACAACATAATTTTTTGTTTCTATTCGAAGACATTTATACAATTTATTCGATTAATTTGACCGAATATATTCTAAAACAATTTAAAATTTTATGGAACAACATAATTTTTTGTTTCTATTCGAAGACATTTATACAATTTATTCGATTAATTTGACCGAATATATTCTAAAACAATTGAAAATTTTATGGAACAACATAATTTTTTGTTTCTATTCGAAGACATTTATACAATTTATTCGAAAAATTTGACAGAATATATTCTAAAACGAGTGAAAATTTTATGGACAAACATAATTTTTTGTTTCTATTCGAAGACATTTATACAATTTATTCGATTAATTTGATCGAATATATTCTAAAACGAGTGAAAGTTTTATGGAACAACATAATTTTTTGTTTCTATTCGAAGACATTTATACAATTTATTCGATTAATTTGACCGAATATATTTTAAAACAATTGAAAATTTTATGGAACAACATAATTTTTTGTTTCTATTCGAAGACATTTATACAATTTATTCGATTAATTTGACCGAATATATTCTAAAACAATTGAAAATTTTATGGAACAACATAATTTTTTGTTTCTATTCGAAGACATTTATACAATTTATTCGATTAATTTGACCGAATATATTCTAAAACAATTGAAAATTTTATGGAACAACATAATTTTTTGTTTCTATTCGAAGACATTTATACAATTTATTCGATTAATTTGATCGAATATATTCTAAAACAATTGAAAATTTTATGGAACAACATAATTTTTTGTTTCTATTCGAAGACATTTATACAATTTATTCGATTAATTTGACCGAATATATTCTAAAACAATTTAAAATTTTATGGAACAACATAATTTTTTGTTTCTATTCGAAGACATTTATACAATTTATTCGAAAAATTTGACAGAATATATTCTAAAACGAGTGAAAATTTTATGGACAAACATAATTTTTTGTTTCTATTCGAAGACATTTATACAATTTATTCGATTAATTTGATCGAATATATTCTAAAACGAGTGAAAGTTTTATGGAACAACATAATTTTTTGTTTCTATTCGAAGACATTTATACAATTTATTCGATTAATTTGATCGAATATATTCTAAAACAATTGAAAATTTTATGGAACAACATAATTTTTTGTTTCTATTCGAAGACATTTATACAATTTATTCATTAATTTGACCGAATATATTCTAAAACAATTGAAAATTTTATGGAACAACATAATTTTTTGTTTCTATTCGAAGACATTTATACAATTTATTCGATTAATTTGACCGAATATATTCTAAAACAATTTAAAATTTTATGGAACAACATAATTTTTTGTTTCTATTCGAAGACATTTATACAATTTATTCGATTAATTTGACCGAATATATTCTAAAACAATTGAAAATTTTATGGAACAACATAATTTTTTGTTTCTATTCGAAGACATTTATACAATTTATTCGAAAAATTTGACAGAATATATTCTAAAACGAGTGAAAATTTTATGGACAAACATAATTTTTTGTTTCTATTCGAAGACATTTATACAATTTATTCGATTAATTTGATCGAATATATTCTAAAACGAGTGAAAGTTTTATGGAACAACATAATTTTTTGTTTCTATTCGAAGACATTTATACAATTTATTCGATTAATTTGACCGAATATATTTTAAAACAATTGAAAATTTTATGGAACAACATAATTTTTTGTTTCTATTCGAAGACATTTATACAATTTATTCGATTAATTTGACCGAATATATTCTAAAACAATTGAAAATTTTATGGAACAACATAATTTTTTGTTTCTATTCGAAGACATTTATACAATTTATTCGATTAATTTGACCGAATATATTCTAAAACAATTGAAAATTTTATGGAACAACATAATTTTTTGTTTCTATTCGAAGACATTTATACAATTTATTCGATTAATTTGATCGAATATATTCTAAAACAATTGAAAATTTTATGGAACAACATAATTTTTTGTTTCTATTCGAAGACATTTATACAATTTATTCGATTAATTTGACCGAATATATTCTAAAACAATTTAAAATTTTATGGAACAACATAATTTTTTGTTTCTATTCGAAGACATTTATACAATTTATTCGAAAAATTTGACAGAATATATTCTAAAACGAGTGAAAATTTTATGGACAAACATAATTTTTTGTTTCTATTCGAAGACATTTATACAATTTATTCGATTAATTTGATCGAATATATTCTAAAACGAGTGAAAGTTTTATGGAACAACATAATTTTTTGTTTCTATTCGAAGACATTTATACAATTTATTCGATTAATTTGACCGAATATATTCTAAAACAATTGAAAATTTTATGGAACAACATAATTTTTTGTTTCTATTCGAAGACATTTATACAATTTATTCGATTAATTTGACCGAATATATTCTAAAACAATTGAAAATTTTATGGAACAACATAATTTTTTGTTTCTATTCGAAGACATTTATACAATTTATTCGATTAATTTGACCGAATATATTCTAAAACAATTGAAAATTTTATGGAACAACATAATTTTTTGTTTCTATTCGAAGACATTTATACAATTTATTCGATTAATTTGATCGAATATATTCTAAAACAATTGAAAATTTTATGGAACAACATAATTTTTTGTTTCTATTCGAAGACATTTATACAATTTATTCGATTAATTTGATCGAATATATTCTAAAACAATTGAAAATTTTATGGAACAACATAATTTTTTGTTTCTATTCGAAGACATTTATACAATTTATTCATTAATTTGACCGAATATATTCTAAAACAATTGAAAATTTTATGGAACAACATAATTTTTTGTTTCTATTCGAAGACATTTATACAATTTATTCGATTAATTTGACCGAATATATTCTAAAACAATTTAAAATTTTATGGAACAACATAATTTTTTGTTTCTATTCGAAGACATTTATACAATTTATTCGATTAATTTGACCGAATATATTCTAAAACAATTGAAAATTTTATGGAACAACATAATTTTTTGTTTCTATTCGAAGACATTTATACAATTTATTCGAAAAATTTGACAGAATATATTCTAAAACGAGTGAAAATTTTATGGACAAACATAATTTTTTGTTTCTATTCGAAGACATTTATACAATTTATTCGATTAATTTGATCGAATATATTCTAAAACGAGTGAAAGTTTTATGGAACAACATAATTTTTTGTTTCTATTCGAAGACATTTATACAATTTATTCGATTAATTTGACCGAATATATTCTAAAACAATTGAAAATTTTATGGAACAACATAATTTTTTGTTTCTATTCGAAGACATTTATACAATTTATTCGATTAATTTGACCGAATATATTCTAAAACAATTGAAAATTTTATGGAACAACATAATTTTTTGTTTCTATTCGAAGACATTTATACAATTTATTCGATTAATTTGACCGAATATATTCTAAAACAATTGAAAATTTTATGGAACAACATAATTTTTTGTTTCTATTCGAAGACATTTATACAATTTATTCGATTAATTTGATCGAATATATTCTAAAACAATTGAAAATTTTATGGAACAACATAATTTTTTGTTTCTATTCGAAGACATTTATACAATTTATTCGATTAATTTGATCGAATATATTCTAAAACAATTGAAAATTTTATGGAACAACATAATTTTTTGTTTCTATTCGAAGACATTTATACAATTTATTCATTAATTTGACCGAATATATTCTAAAACAATTGAAAATTTTATGGAACAACATAATTTTTTGTTTCTATTCGAAGACATTTATACAATTTATTCGATTAATTTGACCGAATATATTCTAAAACAATTTAAAATTTTATGGAACAACATAATTTTTTGTTTCTATTCGAAGACATTTATACAATTTATTCGATTAATTTGACCGAATATATTCTAAAACAATTGAAAATTTTATGGAACAACATAATTTTTTGTTTCTATTCGAAGACATTTATACAATTTATTCGAAAAATTTGACAGAATATATTCTAAAACGAGTGAAAATTTTATGGACAAACATAATTTTTTGTTTCTATTCGAAGACATTTATACAATTTATTCGATTAATTTGATCGAATATATTCTAAAACGAGTGAAAGTTTTATGGAACAACATAATTTTTTGTTTCTATTCGAAGACATTTATACAATTTATTCGATTAATTTGACCGAATATATTCTAAAACAATTGAAAATTTTATGGAACAACATAATTTTTTGTTTCTATTCGAAGACATTTATACAATTTATTCGATTAATTTGACCGAATATATTCTAAAACAATTGAAAATTTTATGGAACAACATAATTTTTTGTTTCTATTCGAAGACATTTATACAATTTATTCGATTAATTTGACCGAATATATTCTAAAACAATTGAAAATTTTATGGAACAACATAATTTTTTGTTTCTATTCGAAGACATTTATACAATTTATTCGATTAATTTGATCGAATATATTCTAAAACAATTGAAAATTTTATGGAACAACATAATTTTTTGTTTCTATTCGAAGACATTTATACAATTTATTCGATTAATTTGATCGAATATATTCTAAAACAATTGAAAATTTTATGGAACAACATAATTTTTTGTTTCTATTCGAAGACATTTATACAATTTATTCGATTAATTTGATCGAATATATTCTAAAACAATTGAAAATTTTATGGAACAACATAATTTTTTGTTTCTATTCGAAGACATTTATACAATTTATTCGATTAATTTGACCGAATATATTCTAAAACAATTGAAAATTTTATGGAACAACATAATTTTTTGTTTCTATTCGAAGACATTTATACAATTTATTCGATTAATTTGACCGAATATATTCTAAAACAATTGAAAATTTTATGGAACAACATAATTTTTTGTTTCTATTCGAAGACATTTATACAATTTATTCGATTAATTTGACCGAATATATTCTAAAACAATTGAAAATTTTATGGAACAACATAATTTTTTGTTTCTATTCGAAGACATTTATACAATTTATTCGATTAATTTGACCGAATATATTCTAAAACAATTGAAAATTTTATGGAACAACATAATTTTTTGTTTCTATTCGAAGACATTTATACAATTTATTCGAAAAATTTGACAGAATATATTCTAAAACGAGTGAAAATTTTATGGACAAACATAATTTTTTGTTTCTATTCGAAGACATTTATACAATTTATTCGATTAATTTGATCGAATATATTCTAAAACGAGTGAAAGTTTTATGGAACAACATAATTTTTTGTTTCTATTCGAAGACATTTATACAATTTATTCGATTAATTTGACCGAATATATTCTAAAACAATTGAAAATTTTATGGAACAACATAATTTTTTGTTTCTATTCGAAGACATTTATACAATTTATTCGATGAATTTGACCGAATATATTCTAAAACGAGTGAAAGTTTTATGGAACAACATAATTTTTTGTTTCTATTCGAAGACATTTATACAATTTATTCGATTAATTTGACCGAATATATTCTAAAACAATTGAAAATTTTATGGAACAACATAATTTTTTGTTTCTATTCGAAGACATTTATACAATTTATTCGATTAATTTGACCGAATATATTCTAAAACGAGTGAAAGTTTTATGGAACAACATAATTTTTTGTTTCTATTCGAAGACATTTATACAATTTATTCGATTAATTTGACCGAATATATTCTAAAACAATTGAAAATTTTATGGAACAACATAATTTTTTGTTTCTATTCGAAGACATTTATACAATTTATTCGATTAATTTGACCGAATATATTCTAAAACAATTGAAAATTTTATGGAACAACATAATTTTTTGTTTCTATTCGAAGACATTTATACAATTTATTCGATTAATTTGACCGAATATATTCTAAAACAATTGAAAATTTTATGGAACAACATAATTTTTTGTTTCTATTCGAAGGCATTTATACAATTTATTCGATTAATTTGATCGAATATATTCTAAAACAATTGAAAATTTTATGGAACAACATAATTTTTTGTTTCTATTCGAAGACATTTATACAATTTATTCGAAAAATTTGACAGAATATATTCTAAAACGAGTGAAAATTTTATGGACAAACATAATTTTTTGTTTCTATTCGAAGACATTTATACAATTTATTCGATTAATTTGATCGAATATATTCTAAAACGAGTGAAAGTTTTATGGAACAACATAATTTTTTGTTTCTATTCGAAGACATTTATACAATTTATTCGATTAATTTGACCGAATATATTCTAAAACAATTGAAAATTTTATGGAACAACATAATTTTTTGTTTCTATTCGAAGACATTTATACAATTTATTCGAAAAATTTGACAGAATATATTCTAAAACGAGTGAAAATTTTATGGACAAACATAATTTTTTGTTTCTATTCGAAGACATTTATACAATTTATTCGATTAATTTGATCGAATATATTCTAAAACGAGTGAAAGTTTTATGGAACAACATAATTTTTTGTTTCTATTCGAAGACATTTATACAATTTATTCGATTAATTTGACCGAATATATTCTAAAACAATTGAAAATTTTATGGAACAACATAATTTTTTGTTTCTATTCGAAGACATTTATACAATTTATTCTATTAATTTGACCGAATATATTCTAAAACAATTGAAAATTTTATGGAACAACATAATTTTTTGTTTCTATTCGAAGACATTTATACAATTTATTCGATTAATTTGACCGAATATATTCTAAAACAATTGAAAATTTTATGGAACAGCATAATTTTTTGTTTCTATTCGAAGACATTTATACAATTTATTCGATTAATTTGACCGAATATATTCTAAAACAATTGAAAATTTTATGGAACAACATAATTTTTTGTTTCTATTCGAAGACATTTATACAATTTATTCGATTAATTTGACCGAATATATTCTAAAACAATTGAAAATTTTATGGAACAACATAATTTTTTGTTTCTATTCGAAGACATTTATACAATTTATTCGATGAATTTGACCGAATATATTCTAAAACAATTGAAAATTTTATGGAACAACATAATTTTTTGTTTCTATTCGAAGACATTTATACAATTTATTCGATGAATTTGATCGAATATATTCTAAAACAATTGAAAATTTTATGGAACAACATAATTTTTTGTTTCTATTCGAAGACATTTATACAATTTATTCGATTAATTTGACCGAATATATTCTAAAACAATTGAAAATTTTATGGAACAACATAATTTTTTGTTTCTATTCGAAGACATTTATACAATTTATTCGATTAATTTGATCGAATATATTCTAAAACGAGTGAAAGTTTTATGGAACAACATAATTTTTTGTTTCTATTCGAAGACATTTATACAATTTATTCGATGAATTTGACCGAATATATTCTAAAACAATTGAAAATTTTATGGAACAACATAATTTTTTGTTTCTATTCGAAGGCATTTATACAATTTATTCGATTAATTTGATCGAATATATTCTAAAACAATTGAAAATTTTATGGAACAACATAATTTTTTGTTTCTATTCGAAGACATTTATACAATTTATTCGAAAAATTTGACAGAATATATTCTAAAACGAGTGAAAATTTTATGGACAAACATAATTTTTTGTTTCTATTCGAAGACATTTATACAATTTATTCGATTAATTTGATCGAATATATTCTAAAACGAGTGAAAGTTTTATGGAACAACATAATTTTTTGTTTCTATTCGAAGACATTTATACAATTTATTCGATTAATTTGACCGAATATATTCTAAAACAATTGAAAATTTTATGGAACAACATAATTTTTTGTTTCTATTCGAAGACATTTATACAATTTATTCGAAAAATTTGACAGAATATATTCTAAAACGAGTGAAAATTTTATGGACAAACATAATTTTTTGTTTCTATTCGAAGACATTTATACAATTTATTCGATTAATTTGATCGAATATATTCTAAAACGAGTGAAAGTTTTATGGAACAACATAATTTTTTGTTTCTATTCGAAGACATTTATACAATTTATTCGATTAATTTGACCGAATATATTCTAAAACAATTGAAAATTTTATGGAACAACATAATTTTTTGTTTCTATTCGAAGACATTTATACAATTTATTCTATTAATTTGACCGAATATATTCTAAAACAATTGAAAATTTTATGGAACAACATAATTTTTTGTTTCTATTCGAAGACATTTATACAATTTATTCGATTAATTTGACCGAATATATTCTAAAACAATTGAAAATTTTATGGAACAGCATAATTTTTTGTTTCTATTCGAAGACATTTATACAATTTATTCGATTAATTTGACCGAATATATTCTAAAACAATTGAAAATTTTATGGAACAACATAATTTTTTGTTTCTATTCGAAGACATTTATACAATTTATTCGATTAATTTGACCGAATATATTCTAAAACAATTGAAAATTTTATGGAACAACATAATTTTTTGTTTCTATTCGAAGACATTTATACAATTTATTCGATGAATTTGACCGAATATATTCTAAAACAATTGAAAATTTTATGGAACAACATAATTTTTTGTTTCTATTCGAAGACATTTATACAATTTATTCGATGAATTTGATCGAATATATTCTAAAACAATTGAAAATTTTATGGAACAACATAATTTTTTGTTTCTATTCGAAGACATTTATACAATTTATTCGATTAATTTGACCGAATATATTCTAAAACAATTGAAAATTTTATGGAACAACATAATTTTTTGTTTCTATTCGAAGACATTTATACAATTTATTCGATTAATTTGATCGAATATATTCTAAAACGAGTGAAAGTTTTATGGAACAACATAATTTTTTGTTTCTATTCGAAGACATTTATACAATTTATTCGATGAATTTGACCGAATATATTCTAAAACGTGTGAAACTTTTATGGAACAACATAATTTTTTGTTTCTATTCGAAGACATTTATACAATTTATTCGATTAATTTGATCGAATATATTCTAAAACGAGTGAAAGTTTTATGGAACAACATAATTTTTTGTTTCTATTCGAAGACATTTATACAATTTATTCGATGAATTTGACCGAATATATTCTAAAACAATTGAAAATTTTATGGAACAACATATGTTTCTATTCGAAGACATTTATACAATTTATTCGATGAATTTGATCGAATATATTCTAAAACAATTGAAAATTTTATGGAACAACATAATTTTTTGTTTCTATTCGAAGACATTTATACAATTTATTCGATTAATTTGACCGAATATATTCTAAAACAATTGAAAATTTTATGGAAAAACATAATTTTTTGTTTCTATTCGAAGACATTTATACAATTTATTCGATTAATTTGACCGAATATATTCTAAAACAATTGAAAATTTTATGGAACAACATAATTTTTTGTTTCTATTCGAAGACATTTATACAATTTATTCGATGAATTTGATCGAATATATTCTAAAACAATTGAAAATTTTATGGAACAACATAATTTTTTGTTTCTATTCGAAGACATTTATACAATTTATTCGATGAATTTGACCGAATATATTCTAAAACAATTGAAAATTTTATGGAACAGCATAATTTTTTGTTTCTATTCGAAGACATTTATACAATTTATTCGATTAATTTGACCGAATATATTCTAAAACAATTGAAAATTTTATGGAACAACATAATTTTTTGTTTCTATTCGAAGACATTTATACAATTTATTCGATTAATTTGACCGAATATATTCTAAAACAATTGAAAATTTTATGGAACAACATAATTTTTTGTTTCTATTCGAAGACATTTATACAATTTATTCGATGAATTTGACCGAATATATTCTAAAACAATTGAAAATTTTATGGAACAACATAATTTTTTGTTTCTATTCGAAGACATTTATACAATTTATTCGATGAATTTGATCGAATATATTCTAAAACAATTGAAAATTTTATGGAACAACATAATTTTTTGTTTCTATTCGAAGACATTTATACAATTTATTCGATTAATTTGACCGAATATATTCTAAAACAATTGAAAATTTTATGGAACAACATAATTTTTTGTTTCTATTCGAAGACATTTATACAATTTATTCGATTAATTTGATCGAATATATTCTAAAACGAGTGAAAGTTTTATGGAACAACATAATTTTTTGTTTCTATTCGAAGACATTTATACAATTTATTCGATGAATTTGACCGAATATATTCTAAAACGTGTGAAACTTTTATGGAACAACATAATTTTTTGTTTCTATTCGAAGACATTTATACAATTTATTCGATTAATTTGATCGAATATATTCTAAAACGAGTGAAAGTTTTATGGAACAACATAATTTTTTGTTTCTATTCGAAGACATTTATACAATTTATTCGATGAATTTGACCGAATATATTCTAAAACGAGTGAAAGTTTTATGGAACAACATAATTTTTTGTTTCTATTCGAAGACATTTATACAATTTATTCGATGAATTTGATCGAATATATTCTAAAACAATTGAAAATTTTATGGAACAACATAATTTTTTGTTTCTATTCGAAGACATTTATACAATTTATTCGATTAATTTGACCGAATATATTCTAAAACAATTGAAAATTTTATGGAACAACATAATTTTTTGTTTCTATTCGAAGACATTTATACAATTTATTCGATTAATTTGACCGAATATATTCTAAAACAATTGAAAATTTTATGGAACAACATAATTTTTTGTTTCTATTCGAAGACATTTATACAATTTATTCGATGAATTTGATCGAATATATTCTAAAACAATTGAAAATTTTATGGAACAACATAATTTTTTGTTTCTATTCGAAGACATTTATACAATTTATTCGATGAATTTGATCGAATATATTCTAAAACAATTGAAAATTTTATGGAACAACATAATTTTTTGTTTCTATTCGAAGACATTTATACAATTTATTCGATTAATTTGACCGAATATATTCTAAAACAATTGAAAATTTTATGGAACAACATAATTTTTTGTTTCTATTCGAAGACATTTATACAATTTATTCGATTAATTTGACCGAATATATTCTAAAACAATTGAAAATTTTATGGAACAACATAATTTTTTGTTTCTATTCGAAGACATTTATACAATTTATTCGATTAATTTGATCGAATATATTCTAAAACAATTGAAAATTTTATGGAACAACATATGTTTCTATTCGAAGACATTTATACAATTTATTCGATGAATTTGATCGAATATATTCTAAAACAATTGAAAATTTTATGGAACAACATATGTTTCTATTCGAAGACATTTATACAATTTATTCGATGAATTTGATCGAATATATTCTAAAACAATTGAAAATTTTATGGAACAACATAATTTTTTGTTTCTATTCGAAGACATTTATACAATTTATTCGATTAATTTGACCGAATATATTCTAAAACAATTGAAAATTTTATGGAAAAACATAATTTTTTGTTTCTATTCGAAGACATTTATACAATTTATTCGATTAATTTGACCGAATATATTCTAAAACAATTGAAAATTTTATGGAACAACATAATTTTTTGTTTCTATTCGAAGACATTTATACAATTTATTCGATGAATTTGATCGAATATATTCTAAAACAATTGAAAATTTTATGGAACAACATAATTTTTTGTTTCTATTCGAAGACATTTATACAATTTATTCGATGAATTTGATCGAATATATTCTAAAACAATTGAAAATTTTATGGAACAACATAATTTTTTGTTTCTATTCGAAGACATTTATACAATTTATTCGATGAATTTGATCGAATATATTCTAAAACAATTGAAAATTTTATGGAACAACATATGTTTCTATTCGAAGACATTTATACAATTTATTCGATGAATTTGATCGAATATATTCTAAAACAATTGAAAATTTTATGGAACAACATAATTTTTTGTTTCTATTCGAAGACATTTATACAATTTATTCGATTAATTTGACCGAATATATTCTAAAACAATTGAAAATTTTATGGAAAAACATAATTTTTTGTTTCTATTCGAAGACATTTATACAATTTATTCGATTAATTTGACCGAATATATTCTAAAACAATTGAAAATTTTATGGAACAACATAATTTTTTGTTTCTATTCGAAGACATTTATACAATTTATTCGATGAATTTGATCGAATATATTCTAAAACAATTGAAAATTTTATGGAACAACATAATTTTTTGTTTCTATTCGAAGACATTTATACAATTTATTCGATGAATTTGATCGAATATATTCTAAAACAATTGAAAATTTTATGGAACAACATAATTTTTTGTTTCTATTCGAAGACATTTATACAATTTATTCGATTAATTTGACCGAATATATTCTAAAACAATTGAAAATTTTATGGAACAACATAATTTTTTGTTTCTATTCGAAGACATTTATACAATTTATTCGATTAATTTGACCGAATATATTCTAAAACAATTGAAAATTTTATGGAACAACATAATTTTTTGTTTCTATTCGAAGACATTTATACAATTTATTCGATTAATTTGATCGAATATATTCTAAAACAATTGAAAATTTTATGGAACAACATATGTTTCTATTCGAAGACATTTATACAATTTATTCGATGAATTTGATCGAATATATTCTAAAACAATTGAAAATTTTATGGAACAACATATGTTTCTATTCGAAGACATTTATACAATTTATTCGATGAATTTGATCGAATATATTCTAAAACAATTGAAAATTTTATGGAACAACATAATTTTTTGTTTCTATTCGAAGACATTTATACAATTTATTCGATTAATTTGACCGAATATATTCTAAAACAATTGAAAATTTTATGGAAAAACATAATTTTTTGTTTCTATTCGAAGACATTTATACAATTTATTCGATTAATTTGACCGAATATATTCTAAAACAATTGAAAATTTTATGGAACAACATAATTTTTTGTTTCTATTCGAAGACATTTATACAATTTATTCGATGAATTTGATCGAATATATTCTAAAACAATTGAAAATTTTATGGAACAACATAATTTTTTGTTTCTATTCGAAGACATTTATACAATTTATTCGATGAATTTGATCGAATATATTCTAAAACAATTGAAAATTTTATGGAACAACATAATTTTTTGTTTCTATTCGAAGACATTTATACAATTTATTCGATTAATTTGACCGAATATATTCTAAAACAATTGAAAATTTTATGGAACAACATAATTTTTTGTTTCTATTCGAAGACATTTATACAATTTATTCGATGAATTTGATCGAATATATTCTAAAACAATTGAAAATTTTATGGAACAACATAATTTTTTGTTTCTATTCGAAGACATTTATACAATTTATTCGATGAATTTGATCGAATATATTCTAAAACAATTGAAAATTTTATGGAACAACATAATTTTTTGTTTCTATTCGAAGACATTTATACAATTTATTCGATGAATTTGATCGAATATATTCTAAAACAATTGAAAATTTTATGGAACAACATAATTTTTTGTTTCTATTCGAAGACATTTATACAATTTATTCGATTAATTTGACCGAATATATTCTAAAACAATTGAAAATTTTATGGAACAACATAATTTTTTGTTTCTATTCGAAGACATTTATACAATTTATTCGATTAATTTGACCGAATATATTCTAAAACAATTGAAAATTTTATGGAACAACATAATTTTTTGTTTCTATTCGAAGACATTTATACAATTTATTCGATTAATTTGACCGAATATATTCTAAAACAATGAAAATTTTATGGAACAACATAATTTTTTGTTTCTATTCGAAGACATTTATACAATTTATTCGATTAATTTGATCGATATATTCTAAAACAATTGAAAATTTTATGGAACAACATAATTTTTTGTTTCTATTCGAAGACATTTATACAATTTATTCGATGAATTTGATCGAATATATTCTAAAACAATTGAAAATTTTATGGAACAACATAATTTTTTGTTTCTATTCGAAGACATTTATACAATTTATTCGATTAATTTGACCGAATATATTCTAAAACAATTGAAAATTTTATGGAACAACATAATTTTTTGTTTCTATTCGAAGACATTTATACAATTTATTCGATTAATTTGATCGATATATTCTAAAACGAGCGAAAGTTTTATGGAACAACATAATTTTTTGTTTCTATTCGAAGACATTTATACAATTTATTCGATTAATTTGACCGAATATATTCTAAAACAATTGAAAATTTTATGGAACAACATAATTTTTTGTTTCTATTCGAAGACATTTATACAATTTATTCGATTAATTTGACCGAATATATTCTAAAACAATTGAAAATTTTATGGAACAACATAATTTTTTGTTTCTATTCGAAGACATTTATACAATTTATTCGATTAGTTTGATCGAATATATTCTAAAACGAGTGAAAGTTTTATGGAACAACATAATTTTTTGTTTCTATTCGAAGACATTTATACAATTTATTCGATGAATTTGACCGAATATATTCTAAAACGAGTGAAAGTTTTATGGAACAACATAATTTTTTGTTTCTATTCGAAGACATTTATACAATTTATTCGATTAGTTTGATTAAATATATTCTAAAACGAGTGAAAGTTTTATGGAACAACATAATTTTTTGTTTCTATTCGAAGACATTTATACAATTTATTCGATTAGTTTGATCAAATATATTCTAAAACGAGTGAAAGTTTTATGGAACAACATAATTTTTTGTTTCTATTCGAAGACATTTATACAATTTATTCGATTAATTTGACCGAATATATTCTAAAACAATTGAAAATTTTATGGAACAACATAATTTTTTGTTTCTATTCGAAGACATTTATACAATTTATTCGATTAGTTTGATCAAATATATTCTAAAACGAGTGAAAGTTTTATGGAACAACATAATTTTTTGTTTCTATTCGAAGACATTTATACAATTTATTCGATTAATTTGACCGAATATATTCTAAAACAATTGAAAATTTTATGGAACAACATAATTTTTTGTTTCTATTCGAAGACATTTATACAATTTATTCGATTAATTTGACCGAATATATTCTAAAACAATTGAAAATTTTATGGAACAACATAATTTTTTGTTTCTATTCGAAGACATTTATACAATTTATTCGATGAATTTGATCGAATATATTCTAAAACAATTGAAAATTTTATGGAACAACATAATTTTTTGTTTCTATTCGAAGACATTTATACAATTTATTCGATTAATTTGACCGAATATATTCTAAAACAATTGAAAATTTTATGGAACAACATAATTTTTTGTTTCTATTCGAAGACATTTATACAATTTATTCGATGAATTTGATCGAATATATTCTAAAACAATTGAAAATTTTATGGAACAACATAATTTTTTGTTTCTATTCGAAGACATTTATACAATTTATTCGATTAATTTGACCGAATATATTCTAAAACGAGTGAAAGTTATATGGAACAACATAATTTTTTGTTTCTATTCGAAGACATTTATACAATTTATTCGATTAATTTGACCGAATATATTCTAAAACAATTGAAAATTTTATGGAACAACATAATTTTTTGTTTCTATTCGAAGACATTTATACAATTTATTCGATGAATTTGATCGAATATATTCTAAAACAATTGAAAATTTTATGGAACAACATAATTTTTTGTTTCTATTCGAAGACATTTATACAATTTATTCGATTAATTTGACCGAATATATTCTAAAACAATTGAAAATTTTATGGAACAACATAATTTTTTGTTTCTATTCGAAGACATTTATACAATTTATTCGATTAATTTGATCGAATATATTCTAAAACGAGTGAAAGTTTTATGGAACAACATAATTTTTTGTTTCTATTCGAAGACATTTATACAATTTATTCGATTAATTTGATCGAATATATTCTAAAACGAGTGAAAGTTTTATGGAACAACATAATTTTTTGTTTCTATTCGAAGACATTTATACAATTTATTCGATGAATTTGATCGAATATATTCTAAAACAATTGAAAATTTTATGGAACAACATAATTTTTTGTTTCTATTCGAAGACATTTATACAATTTATTCGATTAATTTGATCGAATATATTCTAAAACGAGTGAAAGTTTTATGGAACAACATAATTTTTTGTTTCTATTCGAAGACATTTATACAATTTATTCGATGAATTTGACCGAATATATTCTAAAACGAGTGAAAGTTTTATGGAACAACATAATTTTTTGTTTCTATTCGAAGACATTTATACAATTTATTCGATTAATTTGACCGAATATATTCTAAAACAATTGAAAATTTTATGGAACAACATAATTTTTTGTTTCTATTCGAAGACATTTATACAATTTATTCGATTAGTTTGATTAAATATATTCTAAAACGAGTGAAAGTTTTATGGAACAACATAATTTTTTGTTTCTATTCGAAGACATTTATACAATTTATTCGATTAATTTGACCGAATATATTCTAAAACAATTGAAAATTTTATGGAACAACATAATTTTTTGTTTCTATTCGAAGACATTTATACAATTTATTCGATTAATTTGACCGAATATATTCTAAAACAATTGAAAATTTTATGGAACAACATAATTTTTTGTTTCTATTCGAAGACATTTATACAATTTATTCGATGAATTTGATCGAATATATTCTAAAACAATTGAAAATTTTATGGAACAACATAATTTTTTGTTTCTATTCGAAGACATTTATACAATTTATTCGATTAATTTGACCGAATATATTCTAAAACGAGTGAAAGTTATATGGAACAACATAATTTTTTGTTTCTATTCGAAGACATTTATACAATTTATTCGATTAATTTGACGGAATATATTCTAAAACAATTGAAAATTTTATGGAACAACATAATTTTTTGTTTCTATTCGAAGACATTTATACAATTTATTCGATTAATTTGACCGAATATATTCTCAAACGAGTGAAAGTTATATGGAACAACATAATTTTTTGTTTCTATTCGAAGACATTTATACAATTTATTCGATGAATTTGACCGAATATATTCTAAAACGAGTGAAAGTTATATGGAACAACATAATTTTTTGTTTCTATTCGAAGACATTTATACAATTTATTCGATTAATTTGACCGAATATATTCTAAAACAATTGAAAATTTTATGGAATAACATAATTTTTTGTTTCTATTCGAAGACATTTATACAATTTATTCGATTAATTTGACCGAATATATTCTAAAACAATTGAAAATTTTATGGAATAACATAATTTTTTGTTTCTATTCGAAGACATTTATACAATTTATTCGATTAATTTGACCGAATATATTCTAAAACAATTGAAAATTTTATGGAATAACATAATTTTTTGTTTCTATTCGAAGACATTTATACAATTTATTCGATTAATTTGACCGAATATATTCTAAAACAATTGAAAATTTTATGGAATAACATAATTTTTTGTTTCTATTCGAAGACATTTATACAATTTATTCGATTAATTTGACCGAATATATTCTAAAACAATTGAAAATTTTATGGAATAACATAATTTTTTGTTTCTATTCGAAGACATTTATACAATTTATTCGATTAATTTGACCGAATATATTCTAAAACAATTGAAAATTTTATGGAATAACATAATTTTTTGTTTCTATTCGAAGACATTTATACAATTTATTCGATTAATTTGACCGAATATATTCTAAAACAATTGAAAATTTTATGGAATAACATAATTTTTTGTTTCTATTCGAAGACATTTATACAATTTATTCGATTAATTTGACCGAATATATTCTAAAACAATTGAAAATTTTATGGAACAACATAATTTTTTGTTTCTATTCGAAGACATTTATACAATTTATTCGATTAATTTGACCGAATATATTCTAAAACAATTGAAAATTTTATGGAATAACATAATTTTTTGTTTCTATTCGAAGACATTTATACAATTTATTCGATTAATTTGACCGAATATATTCTAAAACAATTGAAAATTTTATGGAACAACATAATTTTTTGTTTCTATTCGAAGACATTTATACAATTTATTCGATTAATTTGACCGAATATATTCTAAAACAATTGAAAATTTTATGGAATAACATAATTTTTTGTTTCTATTCGAAGACATTTATACAATTTATTCGATTAATTTGACCGAATATATTCTAAAACAATTGAAAATTTTATGGAACAACATAATTTTTTGTTTCTATTCGAAGACATTTATACAATTTATTCGATTAATTTGACCGAATATATTCTAAAACAATTGAAAATTTTATGGAATAACATAATTTTTTGTTTCTATTCGAAGACATTTATACAATTTATTCGATTAATTTGACCGAATATATTCTAAAACAATTGAAAATTTTATGGAACAACATAATTTTTTGTTTCTATTCGAAGACATTTATACAATTTATTCGATTAATTTGACCGAATATATTCTAAAACAATTGAAAATTTTATGGAACAACATAATTTTTTGTTTCTATTCGAAGACATTTATACAATTTATTCGATTAATTTGACCGAATATATTCTAAAACAATTGAAAATTTTATGGAATAACATAATTTTTTGTTTCTATTCGAAGACATTTATACAATTTATTCGATTAATTTGACCGAATATATTCTAAAACAATTGAAAATTTTATGGAACAACATAATTTTTTGTTTCTATTCGAAGACATTTATACAATTTATTCGATTAATTTGACCGAATATATTCTAAAACAATTGAAAATTTTATGGAATAACATAATTTTTTGTTTCTATTCGAAGACATTTATACAATTTATTCGATTAATTTGACCGAATATATTCTAAAACAATTGAAAATTTTATGGAACAACATAATTTTTTGTTTCTATTCGAAGACATTTATACAATTTATTCGATTAATTTGACCGAATATATTCTAAAACAATTGAAAATTTTATGGAATAACATAATTTTTTGTTTCTATTCGAAGACATTTATACAATTTATTCGATTAATTTGACCGAATATATTCTAAAACAATTGAAAATTTTATGGAACAACATAATTTTTTGTTTCTATTCGAAGACATTTATACAATTTATTCGATTAATTTGACCGAATATATTCTAAAACAATTGAAAATTTTATGGAATAACATAATTTTTTGTTTCTATTCGAAGACATTTATACAATTTATTCGATTAATTTGACCGAATATATTCTAAAACAATTGAAAATTTTATGGAACAACATAATTTTTTGTTTCTATTCGAAGAAATTTATACAATTTATTCGATTAATTTGACCGAATATATTCTAAAACAATTGAAAATTTTATGGAATAACATAATTTTTTGTTTCTATTCGAAGACATTTATACAATTTATTCGATTAATTTGACCGAATATATTCTAAAACAATTGAAAATTTTATGGAATAACATAATTTTTTGTTTCTATTCGAAGACATTTATACAATTTATTCGATTAATTTGACCGAATATATTCTAAAACAATTGAAAATTTTATGGAATAACATAATTTTTTGTTTCTATTCGAAGACATTTATACAATTTATTCGATTAATTTGACCGAATATATTCTAAAACAATTGAAAATTTTATGGAATAACATAATTTTTTGTTTCTATTCGAAGACATTTATACAATTTATTCGATTAATTTGACCGAATATATTCTAAAACAATTGAAAATTTTATGGAACAACATAATTTTTTGTTTCTATTCGAAGACATTTATACAATTTATTCGATTAATTTGACCGAATATATTCTAAAACAATTGAAAATTTTATGGAATAACATAATTTTTTGTTTCTATTCGAAGACATTTATACAATTTATTCGATTAATTTGACCGAATATATTCTAAAACAATTGAAAATTTTATGGAATAACATAA
Source organism: Meloidogyne enterolobii (assembly GCA_963681835.1). Classification (NCBI taxonomy): domain Eukaryota; kingdom Metazoa; phylum Nematoda; class Chromadorea; order Rhabditida; family Meloidogynidae; genus Meloidogyne; species Meloidogyne enterolobii. Next base: position 48,470 of record CAVMJV010000217.1, read on the forward strand.
TTTTTTGTTTCTATTCGAAGACATTTATACAATTTATTCGATTAATTTGACCGAATATATTCTAAAACAATTGAAAATTTTATGGAATAACATAATTTTTTGTTTCTATTCGAAGACATTTATACAATTTATTCGATTAATTTGACCGAATATATTCTAAAACAATTGAAAATTTTATGGAATAACATAATTTTTTGTTTCTATTCGAAGACATTTATACAATTTATTCGATTAATTTGACCGAATATATTCTAAAACAATTGAAAATTTTATGGAACAACATAATTTTTTGTTTCTATTCGAAGACATTTATACAATTTATTCGATTAATTTGACCGAATATATTCTAAAACAATTGAAAATTTTATGGAATAACATAATTTTTTGTTTCTATTCGAAGACATTTATACAATTTATTCGATTAATTTGACCGAATATATTCTAAAACAATTGAAAATTTTATGGAATAACATAATTTTTTGTTTCTATTCGAAGACATTTATACAATTTATTCGATTAATTTGACCGAATATATTCTAAAACAATTGAAAATTTTATGGAATAACATAATTTTTTGTTTCTATTCGAAGACATTTATACAATTTATTCGATTAATTTGACCGAATATATTCTAAAACAATTGAAAATTTTATGGAATAACATAATTTTTTGTTTCTATTCGAAGACATTTATACAATTTATTCGATTAATTTGACCGAATATATTCTAAAACAATTGAAAATTTTATGGAATAACATAATTTTTTGTTTCTATTCGAAGACATTTATACAATTTATTCGATTAATTTGACCGAATATATTCTAAAACAATTGAAAATTTTATGGAATAACATAATTTTTTGTTTCTATTCGAAGACATTTATACAATTTATTCGATTAATTTGACCGAATATATTCTAAAACAATTGAAAATTTTATGGAATAACATAATTTTTTGTTTCTATTCGAAGACATTTATACAATTTATTCGATTAATTTGACCGAATATATTCTAAAACAATTAAAAATTTTATGGAACAACATAATTTTTTGTTTCTATTCGAAGACATTTATACAATTTATTCGATTAATTTGACCGAATATATTCTAAAACGAGTGAAAGTTATATGGAACAACATAATTTTTTGTTTCTATTCGAAGACATTTATACAATTTATTCGATTAATTTGACCGAATATATTCTAAAACGAGTGAAAGTTTTATGGAACAACATAATTTTTTGTTTCTATTCGAAGACATTTATACAATTTATTCGATTAATTTGACCGAATATATTCTAAAACAATTGAAAATTTTATGGAACAACATAATTTTTTGTTTCTATTCGAAGACATTTATACAATTTATTCGATTAATTTGACCGAATATATTCTAAAACGAGTGAAAGTTATATGGAACAACATAATTTTTTGTTTCTATTCGAAGACATTTATACAATTTATTCGATTAATTTGACCGAATATATTCTAAAACGAGTGAAAGTTTTATGGAACAACATAATTTTTTGTTTCTATTCGAAGACATTTATACAATTTATTCGATTAATTTGACCGAATATATTCTAAAACGAGTGAAAGTTATATGGAACAACATAATTTTTTGTTTCTATTCGAAGACATTTATACAATTTATTCGATTAATTTGACCGAATATATTCTAAAACGAGTGAAAGTTTTATGGAACAACATAATTTTTTGTTTCTATTCGAAGACATTTATACAATTTATTCGATTAATTTGACCGAATATATTCTAAAACGAGTGAAAGTTATATGGAACAACATAATTTTTTGTTTCTATTCGAAGACATTTATACAATTTATTCGATTAATTTGACCGAATATATTCTAAAACGAGTGAAAGTTTTATGGAATAACATAATTTTTTGTTTCTATTCGAAGACATTTATACAATTTATTCGATTAATTTGACCGAATATATTCTAAAACAATTGAAAATTTTATGGAACAACATAATTTTTTGTTTCTATTCGAAGACATTTATACAATTTATTCGATTAATTTGACCGAATATATTCTAAAACGAGTGAAAGTTATATGGAACAACATAATTTTTTGTTTCTATTCGAAGACATTTATACAATTTATTCGATGAATTTGACCGAATATATTCTAAAACGAGTGAAAGTTTTATGGAACAACATAATTTTTTGTTTCTATTCGAAGACATTTATACAATTTATTCGATTAATTTGATCGAATATATTCTAAAACGAGTGAAAGTTTTATGGAACAACATAATTTTTTGTTTCTATTCGAAGACATTTATACAATTTATTCGATGAATTTGACCGAATATATTCTAAAACGAGTGAAAGTTTTATGGAACAACATAATTTTTTGTTTCTATTCGAAGACATTTATACAATTTATTCGATTAATTTGACCGAATATATTCTAAAACAATTGAAAATTTTATGGAACAACATAATTTTTTGTTTCTATTCGAAGACATTTATACAATTTATTCGATTAGTTTGATCAAATATATTCTAAAACGAGTGAAAGTTTTATGGAACAACATAATTTTTTGTTTCTATTCGAAGATATTTATACAATTTATTCGATTAGTTTGATCAAATATATTCTAAAACGAGTGAAAGTTTTATGGAACAACATAATTTTTTGTTTCTATTCGAAGACATTTATACAATTTATTCGATTAATTTGACCGAATATATTCTAAAACAATTGAAAATTTTATGGAACAACATAATTTTTTGTTTCTATTCGAAGACATTTATACAATTTATTCGATTAATTTGACCGAATATATTCTAAAACAATTGAAAATTTTATGGAACAACATAATTTTTTGTTTCTATTCGAAGACATTTATACAATATATTCGATGAATTTGATCGAATATATTCTAAAACAATTGAAAATTTTATGGAACAACATAATTTTTTGTTTCTATTCGAAGACATTTATACAATTTATTCGATTAATTTGACCGAATATATTCTAAAACAATTGAAAATTTTATGGAACAACATAATTTTTTGTTTCTATTCGAAGACATTTATACAATTTATTCGATTAATTTGACCGAATATATTCTAAAACAATTGAAAATTTTATGGAACAACATAATTTTTTGTTTCTATTCGAAGACATTTATACAATTTATTCGATTAATTTGACCGAATATATTCTAAAACGAGTGAAAGTTATATGGAACAACATAATTTTTTGTTTCTATTCGAAGACATTTATACAATTTATTCGATTAATTTGACCGAATATATTCTAAAACAATTGAAAATTTTATGGAACAACATAATTTTTTGTTTCTATTCGAAGACATTTATACAATTTATTCGATTAATTTGACCGAATATATTCTAAAACAATTGAAAATTTTATGGAACAACATAATTTTTTGTTTCTATTCGAAGACATTTATACAATTTATTCGATTAATTTGACCGAATATATTCTAAAACAATTGAAAATTTTATGGAACAACATAATTTTTTGTTTCTATTCGAAGACATTTATACAATATATTCGATGAATTTGATCGAATATATTCTAAAACAATTGAAAATTTTATGGAACAACATAATTTTTTGTTTCTATTCGAAGACATTTATACAATTTATTCGATTAATTTGACCGAATATATTCTAAAACAATTGAAAATTTTATGGAACAACATAATTTTTTGTTTCTATTCGAAGACATTTATACAATTTATTCGATTAATTTGACCGAATATATTCTAAAACAATTGAAAATTTTATGGAACAACATAATTTTTTGTTTCTATTCGAAGACATTTATACAATTTATTCGATTAATTTGACCGAATATATTCTAAAACAATTGAAAATTTTATGGAACAACATAATTTTTTGTTTCTATTCGAAGACATTTATACAATTTATTCGATTAATTTGACCGAATATATTCTAAAACAATTGAAAATTTTATGGAACAACATAATTTTTTGTTTCTATTCGAAGACATTTATACAATTTATTCGATTAATTTGACCGAATATATTCTAAAACAATTGAAAATTTTATGGAACAACATAATTTTTTGTTTCTATTCGAAGACATTTATACAATATATTCGATGAATTTGATCGAATATATTCTAAAACAATTGAAAATTTTATGGAACAACATAATTTTTTGTTTCTATTCGAAGACATTTATACAATTTATTCGATTAATTTGACCGAATATATTCTAAAACAATTGAAAATTTTATGGAACAACATAATTTTTTGTTTCTATTCGAAGACATTTATACAATTTATTCGATTAATTTGACCGAATATATTCTAAAACAATTGAAAATTTTATGGAACAACATAATTTTTTGTTTCTATTCGAAGACATTTATACAATTTATTCGATTAATTTGACCGAATATATTCTAAAACGAGTGAAAGTTATATGGAACAACATAATTTTTTGTTTCTATTCGAAGACATTTATACAATTTATTCGATTAATTTGACCGAATATATTCTAAAACAATTGAAAATTTTATGGAACAACATAATTTTTTGTTTCTATTCGAAGACATTTATACAATTTATTCGATGAATTTGATCGAATATATTCTAAAACAATTGAAAATTTTATGGAACAACATAATTTTTTGTTTCTATTCGAAGACATTTATACAATTTATTCGATTAATTTGACCGAATATATTCTAAAACAATTGAAAATTTTATGGAACAACATAATTTTTTGTTTCTATTCGAAGACATTTATACAATTTATTCGATTAATTTGATCGAATATATTCTAAAACGAGTGAAAGTTTTATGGAACAACATAATTTTTTGTTTCTATTCGAAGACATTTATACAATTTATTCGATTAATTTGATCGAATATATTCTAAAACGAGTGAAAGTTTTATGGAACAACATAATTTTTTGTTTCTATTCGAAGACATTTATACAATTTATTCGATGAATTTGATCGAATATATTCTAAAACAATTGAAAATTTTATGGAACAACATAATTTTTTGTTTCTATTCGAAGACATTTATACAATTTATTCGATTAATTTGACCGAATATATTCTAAAACGAGTGAAAGTTTTATGGAACAACATAATTTTTTGTTTCTATTCGAAGACATTTATACAATTTATTCGATTAATTTGATCGAATATATTCTAAAACGAGTGAAAGTTTTATGGAACAACATAATTTTTTGTTTCTATTCGAAGACATTTATACAATTTATTCGATTAATTTGACCGAATATATTCTAAAACAATTGAAAATTTTATGGAACAACATAATTTTTTGTTTCTATTCGAAGACATTTATACAATTTATTCGATTAATTTGATCGAATATATTCTAAAACGAGTGAAAGTTTTATGGAACAACATAATTTTTTGTTTCTATTCGAAGACATTTATACAATTTATTCGATTAATTTGATCGAATATATTCTAAAACGAGTGAAAGTTTTATGGAACAACATAATTTTTTGTTTCTATTCGAAGACATTTATACAATTTATTCGATTAATTTGATCGAATATATTCTAAAACGAGTGAAAGTTTTATGGAACAACATAATTTTTTGTTTCTATTCGAAGACATTTATACAATTTATTCGATGAATTTGATCGAATATATTCTAAAACAATTGAAAATTTTATGGAACAACATAATTTTTTGTTTCTATTCGAAGACATTTATACAATTTATTCGATTAATTTGACCGAATATATTCTAAAACGAGTGAAAGTTATATGGAACAACATAATTTTTTGTTTCTATTCGAAGACATTTATACAATTTATTCGATTAATTTGACCGAATATATTCTAAAACAATTGAAAATTTTATGGAACAACATAATTTTTTGTTTCTATTCGAAGACATTTATACAATTTATTCGATGAATTTGATCGAATATATTCTAAAACAATTGAAAATTTTATGGAACAACATAATTTTTTGTTTCTATTCGAAGACATTTATACAATTTATTCGATTAATTTGACCGAATATATTCTAAAACAATTGAAAATTTTATGGAACAACATAATTTTTTGTTTCTATTCGAAGACATTTATACAATTTATTCGATTAATTTGATCGAATATATTCTAAAACGAGTGAAAGTTTTATGGAACAACATAATTTTTTGTTTCTATTCGAAGACATTTATACAATTTATTCGATTAATTTGATCGAATATATTCTAAAACGAGTGAAAGTTTTATGGAACAACATAATTTTTTGTTTCTATTCGAAGACATTTATACAATTTATTCGATGAATTTGATCGAATATATTCTAAAACAATTGAAAATTTTATGGAACAACATAATTTTTTGTTTCTATTCGAAGACATTTATACAATTTATTCGATTAATTTGACCGAATATATTCTAAAACGAGTGAAAGTTTTATGGAACAACATAATTTTTTGTTTCTATTCGAAGACATTTATACAATTTATTCGATTAATTTGATCGAATATATTCTAAAACGAGTGAAAGTTTTATGGAACAACATAATTTTTTGTTTCTATTCGAAGACATTTATACAATTTATTCGATTAATTTGACCGAATATATTCTAAAACAATTGAAAATTTTATGGAACAACATAATTTTTTGTTTCTATTCGAAGACATTTATACAATTTATTCGATTAATTTGATCGAATATATTCTAAAACGAGTGAAAGTTTTATGGAACAACATAATTTTTTGTTTCTATTCGAAGACATTTATACAATTTATTCGATTAATTTGATCGAATATATTCTAAAACGAGTGAAAGTTTTATGGAACAACATAATTTTTTGTTTCTATTCGAAGACATTTATACAATTTATTCGATTAATTTGATCGAATATATTCTAAAACGAGTGAAAGTTTTATGGAACAACATAATTTTTTGTTTCTATTCGAAGACATTTATACAATTTATTCGATGAATTTGATCGAATATATTCTAAAACAATTGAAAATTTTATGGAACAACATAATTTTTTGTTTCTATTCGAAGACATTTATACAATTTATTCGATTAATTTGACCGAATATATTCTAAAACAATTGAAAATTTTATGGAACAACATAATTTTTTGTTTCTATTCGAAGACATTTATACAATTTATTCGATTAATTTGATCGAATATATTCTAAAACGAGTGAAAGTTTTATGGAACAACATAATTTTTTGTTTCTATTCGAAGACATTTATACAATTTATTCGATGTATTTGACCGAATATATTCTAAAACGAGTGAAAGTTTTATGGAACAACATAATTTTTTGTTTCTATTCGAAGACATTTATACAATTTATTCGATTAATTTGATCGAATATATTCTAAAACGAGTGAAAGTTTTATGGAACAACATAATTTTTTGTTTCTATTCGAAGACATTTATACAATTTATTCGATGAATTTGACCGAATATATTCTAAAACGAGTGAAAGTTTTATGGAACAACATAATTTTTTGTTTCTATTCGAAGACATTTATACAATTTATTCGATTAATTTGACCGAATATATTCTAAAACAATTGAAAATTTTATGGAACAACATAATTTTTTGTTTCTATTCGAAGACATTTATACAATTTATTCGATTAGTTTGATTAAATATATTCTAAAACGAGTGAAAGTTTTATGGAACAACATAATTTTTTGTTTCTATTCGAAGATATTTATACAATTTATCGATTAGTTTGATCAAATATATTCTAAAACGAGTGAAAGTTTTATGGAACAACATAATTTTTTGTTTCTATTCGAAGACATTTATACAATTTATTCGATTAATTTGACCGAATATATTCTAAAACAATTGAAAATTTTATGGAACAACATAATTTTTTGTTTCTATTCGAAGACATTTATACAATTTATTCGATGAATTTGATCGAATATATTCTAAAACAATTGAAAATTTTATGGAACAACATAATTTTTTGTTTCTATTCGAAGACATTTATACAATTTATTCGATGAATTTGATCGAATATATTCTAAAACAATTGAAAATTTTATGGAACAACATAATTTTTTGTTTCTATTCGAAGACATTTATACAATTTATTCGATTAATTTGACCGAATATATTCTAAAACGAGTGAAAGTTATATGGAACAACATAATTTTTTGTTTCTATTCGAAGACATTTATACAATTTATTCGATTAATTTGACCGAATATATTCTAAAACAATTGAAAATTTTATGGAACAACATAATTTTTTGTTTCTATTCGAAGACATTTATACAATTTATTCGATGAATTTGATCGAATATATTCTAAAACAATTGAAAATTTTATGGAACAACATAATTTTTTGTTTCTATTCGAAGACATTTATACAATTTATTCGATTAATTTGACCGAATATATTCTAAAACAATTGAAAATTTTATGGAACAACATAATTTTTTGTTTCTATTCGAAGACATTTATACAATTTATTCGATTAATTTGATCGAATATATTCTAAAACGAGTGAAAGTTTTATGGAACAACATAATTTTTTGTTTCTATTCGAAGACATTTATACAATTTATTCGATGAATTTGACCGAATATATTCTAAAACGAGTGAAAGTTTTATGGAACAACATAATTTTTTGTTTCTATTCGAAGACATTTATACAATTTATTCGATTAATTTGATCAAATATATTCTAAAACGAGTGAAAGTTTTATGGAACAACATAATTTTTTGTTTCTATTCGAAGACATTTATACAATTTATTCGATGAATTTGACCGAATATATTCTAAAACGAGTGAAAGTTTTATGGAACAACATAATTTTTTGTTTCTATTCGAAGACATTTATACAATTTATTCGATTAATTTGACCGAATATATTCTAAAACAATTGAAAATTTTATGGAACAACATAATTTTTTGTTTCTATTCGAAGACATTTATACAATTTATTCGATTAATTTGACCGAATATATTCTAAAACAATTGAAAATTTTATGGAACAACATAATTTTTTGTTTCTATTCGAAGACATTTATACAATTTATTCGATTAATTTGATCGAATATATTCTAAAACGAGTGAAAGTTTTATGGAACAACATAATTTTTTGTTTCTATTCGAAGAAATTTATACAATTTATTCGATGAATTTGACCGAATATATTCTAAAACGAGTGAAAGTTTTATGGAACAACATAATTTTTTGTTTCTATTCGAAGACATTTATACAATTTATTCGATTAATTTGATCAAATATATTCTAAAACGAGTGAAAGTTTTATGGAACAACATAATTTTTTGTTTCTATTCGAAGACATTTATACAATTTATTCGATGAATTTGACCGAATATATTCTAAAACGAGTGAAAGTTTTATGGAACAACATAATTTTTTGTTTCTATTCGAAGACATTTATACAATTTATTCGATTAATTTGACCGAATATATTCTAAAACAATTGAAAATTTTATGGAACAACATAATTTTTTGTTTCTATTCGAAGACATTTATACAATTTATTCGATTAATTTGACCGAATATATTCTAAAACAATTGAAAATTTTATGGAACAACATAATTTTTTGTTTCTATTCGAAGACATTTATACAATTTATTCGATGAATTTGATCGAATATATTCTAAAACGAGTGAAAGTTTTATGGAACAACATAATTTTTTGTTTCTATTCGAAGACATTTATACAATTTATTCGATTAATTTGACCGAATATATTCTAAAACAATTGAAAATTTTATGGAACAACATAATTTTTTGTTTCTATTCGAAGACATTTATACAATTTATTCGATGAATTTGATCGAATATATTCTAAAACGAGTGAAAGTTTTATGGAACAACATAATTTTTTGTTTCTATTCGAAGACATTTATACAATTTATTCGATGAATTTGATCGAATATATTCTAAAACGAGTGAAAGTTTTATGGAACAACATAATTTTTTGTTTCTATTCGAAGACATTTATACAATTTATTCGATTAATTTGACCGAATATATTCTAAAACAATTGAAAATTTTATGGAACAACATAATTTTTTGTTTCTATTCGAAGACATTTATACAATTTATTCGATGAATTTGATCGAATATATTCTAAAACGAGTGAAAGTTTTATGGAACAACATAATTTTTTGTTTCTATTCGAAGACATTTATACAATTTATTCGATGAATTTGACCGAATATATTCTAAAACGAGTGAAAGTTTTATGGAACAACATAATTTTTTGTTTCTATTCGAAGACATTTATACAATTTATTCGATGAATTTGACCGAATATATTCTAAAACGAGTGAAAGTTCTATGGAACAACATAATTTTTTGTTTCTATTCGAAGACATTTATACATTATTCGATGAATTTGACCGAATATATTCTAAAACGAGTGAAAGTTTTATGGAACAACATAATTTTTTGTTTCTATTCGAAGACATTTATACAATTTATTCGATGAATTTGACCGAATATATTCTAAAACGAGTAAAGTTTTATGGAACAACATAATTTTTTGTTTTTATTCGAAGACATTTATACAATTTATTCGATGAATTTGACCGAATATATTCTAAAACGAGTGAAAGTTTTATGGAACAACATAATTTTTTGTTTCTATTCGAAGACATTTATACAATTTATTCGATGAATTTGACCGAATATATTCTAAAACGAGTGAAAGTTTTATGGAACAACATAATTTTTTGTTTCTATTCGAAGACATTTATACAATTTATTCGATGAATTTGACCGAATATATTCTAAAACGAGTGAAAGTTTTATGGAACAACATAATTTTTTGTTTCTATTCGAAGACATTTATACAATTTATTCGATGAATTTGACCGAATATATTCTAAAACGAGTGAAAGTTTTATGGAACAACATAATTTTTTGTTTCTATTCGAAGACATTTATACAATTTATTCGATTAATTTGACCGAATATATTCTAAAACAATTGAAAATTTTATGGAACAACATAATTTTTTGTTTCTATTCGAAGACATTTATACAATTTATTCGATGAATTTGATCGAATATATTCTAAAACGAGTGAAAGTTTTATGGAACAACATAATTTTTTGTTTCTATTCGAAGACATTTATACAATTTATTCGATGAATTTGACCGAATATATTCTAAAACGAGTGAAAGTTTTATGGAACAACATAATTTTTTGTTTCTATTCGAAGACATTTATACAATTTATTCGATGAATTTGACCGAATATATTCTAAAACGAGTGAAAGTTTTATGGAACAACATAATTTTTTGTTTCTATTCGAAGACATTTATACAATTTATTCGATGAATTTGACCGAATATATTCTAAAACGAGTGAAAATTTTATGGAACAACATAATTTTTTGTTTCTATTCGAAGACATTTATACAATTTATTCGATGAATTTGATCGAATATATTCTAAAACGAGTGAAAGTTTTATGGAACAACATAATTTTTTGTTTCTATTCGAAGACATTTATACAATTTATTCGATGAATTTGACCGAATATATTCTAAAACGAGTGAAAGTTTTATGGAACAACATAATTTTTTGTTTCTATTCGAAGACATTTATACAATTTATTCGATGAATTTGACCGAATATATTCTAAAACGAGTGAAAGTTTTATGGAACAACATAATTTTTTGTTTCTATTCGAAGACATTTATACAATTTATTCGATGAATTTGACCGAATATATTCTAAAACGAGTGAAAGTTTTATGGAACAACATAATTTTTTGTTTTTATTCGAAGACATTTATACAATTTATTCGATGAATTTGATCGAATATATTCTAAAACGAGTGAAAATTTTATGGAACAACATAATTTTTTGTTTCTATTCGAAGACATTTATACAATTTATTCGATGAATTTGATCGAATATATTCTAAAACGAGTGAAAGTTTTATGGAACAACATAATTTTTTGTTTCTATTCGAAGACATTTATACAATTTATTCGATGAATTTGACCGAATATATTCTAAAACGAGTGAAAGTTTTATGGAACAACATAATTTTTTGTTTCTATTCGAAGACATTTATACAATTTATTCGATGAATTTGACCGAATATATTCTAAAACGAGTGAAAGTTTTATGGAACAACATAATTTTTTGTTTCTATTCGAAGACATTTATACAATTTATTCGATGAATTTGACCGAATATATTCTAAAACGAGTGAAAGTTTTATGGAACAACATAATTTTTTGTTTCTATTCGAAGACATTTATACAATTTATTCGATGAATTTGACCGAATATATTCTAAAACGAGTGAAAGTTTTATGGAACAACATAATTTTTTGTTTTTATTCGAAGACATTTATACAATTTATTCGATGAATTTGACCGAATATATTCTAAAACGAGTTAAAGTTTTATGGAACAACATAATTTTTTGTTTCTATTCGAAGACATTTATACAATTTATTCGATGAATTTGACCGAATATATTCTAAAACGAGTGAAAGTTTTATGGAACAACATAATTTTTTGTTTCTATTCGAAGACATTTATACAATTTATTCGATGAATTTGACCGAATATATTCTAAAACGAGTGAAAGTTTTATGGAACAACATAATTTTTTGTTTCTATTCGAAGACATTTATACAATTTATTCGATGAATTTGACCGAATATATTCTAAAACGAGTGAAAGTTTTATGGAACAACATAATTTTTTGTTTCTATTCGAAGACATTTATACAATTTATTCGATTAGTTTGATCAAATATATTCTAAAACGAGTGAAAGTTTTATGGAACAACATAATTTTTTGTTTCTATTCGAAGACATTTATACAATTTATTCGATTAATTTGACCGAATATATTCTAAAACAATTGAAAATTTTATGGAACAACATAATTTTTTGTTTCTATTCGAAGACATTTATACAATTTATTCGATTAATTTGACCGAATATATTCTAAAACAATTGAAAATTTTATGGAACAACATAATTTTTTGTTTCTATTCGAAGACATTTATACAATTTATTCGATGAATTTGATCGAATATATTCTAAAACAATTGAAAATTTTATGGAACAACATAATTTTTTGTTTCTATTCGAAGACATTTATACAATTTATTCGATGAATTTGATCGAATATATTCTAAAACGAGTGAAAGTTTTATGGAACAACATAATTTTTTGTTTCTATTCGAAGACATTTATACAATTTATTCGATGAATTTGATCGAATATATTCTAAAACGAGTGAAAGTTTTATGGAACAACATAATTTTTTGTTTCTATTCGAAGACATTTATACAATTTATTCGATTAATTTGACCGAATATATTTCAAAACAATTGAAAATTTTATGGAACAACATAATTTTTTGTTTCTATTCGAAGACATTTATACAATTTATTCGATGAATTTGATCGAATATATTCTAAAACGAGTGAAAGGTTTATGGAACAACATAATTTTTTGTTTCTATTCGAAGACATTTATACAATTTATTCGATGAATTTGACCGAATATATTCTAAAACGAGTGAAAGTTTTATGGAACAACATAATTTTTTGTTTCTATTCGAAGACATTTATACAATTTATTCGATGAATTTGACCGAATATATTCTAAAACGAGTGAAAGTTTTATGGAACAACATAATTTTTTGTTTCTATTCGAAGACATTTATACAATTTATTCGATGAATTTGACCGAATATATTCTAAAACGAGTGAAAGTTTTATGGAACAACATAATTTTTTGTTTCTATTCGAAGACATTTATACAATTTATTCGATGAATTTGACCGAATATATTCTAAAACGAGTGAAAATTTTATGGAACAACATAATTTTTTGTTTCTATTCGAAGACATTTATACAATTTATTCGATGAATTTGACCGAATATATTCTAAAACGAGTGAAAATTTTATGGAACAACATAATTTTTTGTTTCTATTCGAAGACATTTATACAATTTATTCGATGAATTTGATCGAATATATTCTAAAACAATTGAAAATTTTATGGAACAACATAATTTTTTGTTTCTATTCGAAGACATTTATACAATTTATTCGATGAATTTGACCGAATATATTCTAAAACGAGTGAAAGTTTTATGGAACAACATAATTTTTTGTTTCTATTCGAAGACATTTATACAATTTATTCGATGAATTTGACCGAATATATTCTAAAACGAGTGAAAGTTTTATGGAACAACATAATTTTTTGTTTCTATTCGAAGACATTTATACAATTTATTCGATGAATTTGACCGAATATATTCTAAAACAATTGAAAATTTTATGGAACAACATAATTTTTTGTTTCTATTCGAAGACATTTATACAATTTATTCGATTAGTTTGATTAAATATATTCTAAAACGAGTGAAAGTTTTATGGAACAACATAATTTTTTGTTTCTATTCGAAGACATTTATACAATTTATTCGATTAGTTTGATCAAATATATTCTAAAACGAGTGAAAGTTTTATGGAACAACATAATTTTTTGTTTCTATTCGAAGACATTTATACAATTTATTCGATTAATTTGACCGAATATATTCTAAAACAATTGAAAATTTTATGGAACAACATAATTTTTTGTTTCTATTCGAAGACATTTATACAATTTATTCGATTAATTTGACCGAATATATTCTAAAACAATTGAAAATTTTATGGAACAACATAATTTTTTGTTTCTATTCGAAGACATTTATACAATTTATTCGATGAATTTGATCGAATATATTCTAAAACAATTGAAAATTTTATGGAACAACATAATTTTTTGTTTCTATTCGAAGACATTTATACAATTTATTCGATTAATTTGACCGAATATATTCTAAAACAATTGAAAATTTTATGGAACAACATAATTTTTTGTTTCTATTCGAAGACATTTATACAATTTATTCGATTAATTTGACCGAATATATTCTAAAACAATTGAAAATTTTATGGAACAACATAATTTTTTGTTTCTATTCGAAGTCATTTATACAATTTATTCGATGAATTTGACCGAATATATTCTAAAACGAGTGAAAGTTTTATGGAACAACATAATTTTTTGTTTCTATTCGAAGACATTTATACAATTTATTCGATGAATTTGACCGAATATATTCTAAAACGAGTGAAAGTTTTATGGAACAACATAATTTTTTGTTTCTATTCGAAGACATTTATACAATTTATTCGATGAATTTGACCGAATATATTCTAAAACAATTGAAAATTTTATGGAACAACATAATTTTTTGTTTCTATTCGAAGACATTTATACAATTTATTCGATTAGTTTGATTAAATATATTCTAAAACGAGTGAAAGTTTTATGGAACAACATAATTTTTTGTTTCTATTCGAAGACATTTATACAATTTATTCGATTAGTTTGATCAAATATATTCTAAAACGAGTGAAAGTTTTATGGAACAACATAATTTTTTGTTTCTATTCGAAGACATTTATACAATTTATTCGATTAATTTGACCGAATATATTCTAAAACAATTGAAAATTTTATGGAACAACATAATTTTTTGTTTCTATTCGAAGACATTTATACAATTTATTCGATTAATTTGACCGAATATATTCTAAAACAATTGAAAATTTTATGGAACAACATAATTTTTTGTTTCTATTCGAAGACATTTATACAATTTATTCGATGAATTTGATCGAATATATTCTAAAACAATTGAAAATTTTATGGAACAACATAATTTTTTGTTTCTATTCGAAGACATTTATACAATTTATTCGATTAATTTGATTATATATTCTAAAATTATATTTATATTATTATTCTAAAATTATATTATATTATTTATATTCTAAAACGAGTGAAAGTTTTATGGAACAACATAATTTTTTGTTTCTATTCGAAGACATTTATACAATTTATTCGATTAGTTTGATCAAATATATTCTAAAACGAGAACAATTGAAAACAAAAAAAAAACAAATCTAAAACAATTGAAAATTTTATGGAACAACATAATTTTTTGTTTCTATTCGAAGACATTTATACAATTTATTCGATTAATTTGACCGAATATATTCTAAAACAATTGAAAATTTTATGGAACAACATAATTTTTTGTTTCTATTCGAAGTCATTTATACAATTTATTCGATTAATTTGACCGAATATATTCTAAAACAATTGAAAATTTTATGGAACAACATAATTTTTTGTTTCTATTCGAAAACATTTATACAATTTATTCGATTAATTTGATCGAATATATTCTAAAACGAGTGAAAGTTTTATGGAACAACATAATTTTTTGTTTCTATTCGAAGACATTTATACAATTTATTCGATGAATTTGACCGAATATATTCTAAAACGAGTGAAAGTTTTATGGAACAACATAATTTTTTGTTTCTATTCGAAGACATTTATACAATTTATTCGATTAGTTTGATCAAATATATTCTAAAACGAGTGAAAGTTTTATGGAACAACATAATTTTTTGTTTCTATTCGAAGACATTTATACAATTTATTCGATTAATTTGACCGAATATATTCTAAAACAATTGAAAATTTTATGGAACAACATAATTTTTTGTTTCTATTCGAAGACATTTATACAATTTATTCGATTAGTTTGATCAAATATATTCTAAAACGAGTGAAAGTTTTATGGAACAACATAATTTTTTGTTTCTATTCGAAGACATTTATACAATTTATTCGATGAATTTGACCGAATATATTCTAAAACGAGTGAAAGTTTTATGGAACAACATAATTTTTTGTTTCTATTCGAAGACATTTATACAATTTATTCGATTAGTTTGATCAAATATATTCTAAAACGAGTGAAAGTTTTATGGAACAACATAATTTTTTGTTTCTATTCGAAGACATTTATACAATTTATTCGATTAATTTGACCGAATATATTCTAAAACAATTGAAAATTTTATGGAACAACATAATTTTTTGTTTCTATTCGAAGACATTTATACAATTTATTCGATTAGTTTGATCAAATATATTCTAAAACGAGTGAAAGTTTTATGGAACAACATAATTTTTTGTTTCTATTCGAAGACATTTATACAATTTATTCGATTAATTTGACCGAATATATTCTAAAACAATTGAAAATTTTATGGAACAACATAATTTTTTGTTTCTATTCGAAGACATTTATACAATTTATTCGATTAGTTTGATCAAATATATTCTAAAACGAGTGAAAGTTTTATGGAACAACATAATTTTTTGTTTCTATTCGAAGACATTTATACAATTTATTCGATGAATTTGACCGAATATATTCTAAAACGAGTGAAAGTTTTATGGAACAACATAATTTTTTGTTTCTATTCGAAGACATTTATACAATTTATTCGATTAGTTTGATCAAATATATTCTAAAACGAGTGAAAGTTTTATGGAACAACATAATTTTTTGTTTCTATTCGAAGACATTTATACAATTTATTCGATTAATTTGACCGAATATATTCTAAAACAATTGAAAATTTTATGGAACAACATAATTTTTTGTTTCTATTCGAAGACATTTATACAATTTATTCGATTAGTTTGATCAAATATATTCTAAAACGAGTGAAAGTTTTATGGAACAACATAATTTTTTGTTTCTATTCGAAGACATTTATACAATTTATTCGATGAATTTGACCGAATATATTCTAAAACGAGTGAAAGTTTTATGGAACAACATAATTTTTTGTTTCTATTCGAAGACATTTATACAATTTATTCGATTAGTTTGATCAAATATATTCTAAAACGAGTGAAAGTTTTATGGAACAACATAATTTTTTGTTTCTATTCGAAGACATTTATACAATTTATTCGATTAATTTGACCGAATATATTCTAAAACAATTGAAAATTTTATGGAACAACATAATTTTTTGTTTCTATTCGAAGACATTTATACAATTTATTCGATTAATTTGACCGAATATATTCTAAAACAATTGAAAATTTTATGGAACAACATAATTTTTTGTTTCTATTCGAAGACATTTATACAATTTATTCGATGAATTTGATCGAATATATTCTAAAACAATTGAAAATTTTATGGAACAACATAATTTTTTGTTTCTATTCGAAGACATTTATAAATTGTATATTATTCGATGAATTTGATTTATTCGATGAATTTGACCGAATATATTCTAAAACGAGTGAAAGTATAATATACAATTGTATATATATATATATATATATATATATTATAAATTGTATAAATGTCTTCGAATAGAAACAAAAAATTATGTTGTTCCATAAAACTTTCACTCGTTTTAGAATATATTTAATCAAACTAATCGAATAAATTGTAATTGTATATTTGAAAATTTTATGGAACAACAAAATTTTATGGAACAACATAATTTTTTGTTTCTATTCGAAGACATTTATACAATTTATTCGATGAATTTGATCGAATATATTCTAAAACAATTGAAAATTTTATGGAACAACATAATTTTTTGTTTCTATTCGAAGACATTTATACAATTTATTCGATTAATTTGACCGAATATATTCTAAAACAATTGAAAATTTTATGGAACAACATAATTTTTTGTTTCTATTCGAAGACATTTATACAATTTATTCGATTAATTTGATCGAATATATTCTAAAACGAGTGAAAGTTTTATGGAACAACATAATTTTTTGTTTCTATTCGAAGACATTTATACAATTTATTCGATGAATTTGACCGAATATATTCTAAAACGAGATAAAGTTTTATGGAACAACATAATTTTTTGTTTCTATTCAAAGACATTTATACAATTTATTCGATTAATTTGACCGAATATATTCTAAAACAATTGAAAATTTTATGGAACAACATAATTTTTTGTTTCTATTCGAAGACATTTATACAATTTATTCGATTAATTTGACCGAATATATTCTAAAACAATTGAAAATTTTATGGAACAACATAATTTTTTGTTTCTATTCGAAGACATTTATACAATTTATTCGATGAATTTGATCGAATATATTCTAAAACAATTGAAAATTTTATGGAACAACATAATTTTTTGTTTCTATTCGAAGACATTTATACAATTTATTCGATTAATTTGACCGAATATATTCTAAAACAATTGAAAATTTTATGGAACAACATAATTTTTTGTTTCTATTCGAAGACATTTATACAATTTATTCGATTAATTTGATCGAATATATTCTAAAACGAGTGAAAGTTTTATGGAACAACATAATTTTTTGTTTCTATTCGAAGACATTTATACAATTTATTCGATGAATTTGACCGAATATATTCTAAAACGAGTGAAAGTTTTATGGAACAACATAATTTTTTGTTTCTATTCGAAGACATTTATACAATTTATTCGATTAATTTGATCGAATATATTCTAAAACGAGTGAAAGTTTTATGGAACAACATAATTTTTTGTTTCTATTCGAAGACATTTATACAATTTATTCGATGAATTTGACCGAATATATTCTAAAACGAGTGAAAGTTTTATGGAACAACATAATTTTTTGTTTCTATTCGAAGACATTTATACAATTTATTCGATTAATTTGACCGAATATATTCTAAAACGAGTGAAAGTTTTATGGAACAACATAATTTTTTGTTTCTATTCGAAGACATTTATACAATTTATTCGATGAATTTGACCGAATATATTCTAAAACGAGTGAAAGTTTTATGGAACAACATAATTTTTTGTTTCTATTCGAAGACATTTATACAATTTATTCGATTAATTTGATCGAATATATTCTAAAACGAGTGAAAGTTTTATGGAACAACATAATTTTTTGTTTCTATTCGAAGACATTTATACAATTTATTCGATGAATTTGACCGAATATATTCTAAAACGAGTGAAAGTTTTATGGAACAACATAATTTTTTGTTTCTATTCGAAGACATTTATACAATTTATTCGATGAATTTGACCGAATATATTCTAAAACGAGTGAAAGTTTTATGGAACAACATAATTTTTTGTTTCTATTCGAAGACATTTATACAATTTATTCGATTAATTTGATCAAATATATTCTAAAACGAGTGAAAGTTTTATGGAACAACATAATTTTTTGTTTCTATTCGAAGACATTTATACAATTTATTCGATGAATTTGACCGAATATATTCTAAAACGAGTGAAAGTTTTATGGAACAACATAATTTTTTGTTTCTATTCGAAGACATTTATACAATTTATTCGATTAATTTGACCGAATATATTCTAAAACAATTGAAAATTTTATGGAACAACATAATTTTTTGTTTCTATTCGAAGACATTTATACAATTTATTCGATTAATTTGACCGAATATATTCTAAAACAATTGAAAATTTTATGGAACAACATAATTTTTTGTTTCTATTCGAAGACATTTATACAATTTATCGATTAATTTGATCGAATATATTCTAAAACAATTGAAAATTTTATGGAACAACATAATTTTTTGTTTCTATTCGAAGACATTTATACAATTTATTCGATTAATTTGATCGAATATATTCTAAAACGAGTGAAAGTTTTATGGAACAACATAATTTTTTGTTTCTATTCGAAGACATTTATACAATTTATTCGATTAATTTGACCGAATATATTCTAAAACAATTGAAAATTTTATGGAACAACATAATTTTTTGTTTCTATTCGAAGACATTTATACAATTTATTCGATTAATTTGATCGAATATATTCTAAAACGAGTGAAAGTTTTATGGAACAACATAATTTTTTGTTTCTATTCGAAGACATTTATACAATTTATTCGATGAATTTGACCGAATATATTCTAAAACAATTGAAAATTTTATGGAACAACATAATTTTTTGTTTCTATTCGAAGACATTTATACAATTTATTCGATTAATTTGATCGAATATATTCTAAAACGAGTGAAAGTTTTATGGAACAACATAATTTTTTGTTTCTATTCGAAGACATTTATACAATTTATTCGATGAATTTGACCGAATATATTCTAAAACGAGTGAAAGTTTTATGGAACAACATAATTTTTTGTTTCTATTCGAAGACATTTATACAATTTATTCGATGAATTTGACCGAATATATTCTAAAACGAGTGAAAGTTTTATGGAACAACATAATTTTTTGTTTCTATTCGAAGACATTTATACAATTTATTCGATTAATTTGATCAAATATATTCTAAAACGAGTGAAAGTTTTATGGAACAACATAATTTTTTGTTTCTATTCGAAGACATTTATACAATTTATTCGATGAATTTGACCGAATATATTCTAAAACGAGTGAAAGTTTTATGGAACAACATAATTTTTTGTTTCTATTCGAAGACATTTATACAATTTATTCGATTAATTTGACCGAATATATTCTAAAACAATTGAAAATTTTATGGAACAACATAATTTTTTGTTTCTATTCGAAGACATTTATACAATTTATCGATTAATTTGATCGAATATATTCTAAAACAATTGAAAATTTTATGGAACAACATAATTTTTTGTTTCTATTCGAAGACATTTATACAATTTATTCGATTAATTTGATCGAATATATTCTAAAACGAGTGAAAGTTTTATGGAACAACATAATTTTTTGTTTCTATTCGAAGACATTTATACAATTTATTCGATTAATTTGACCGAATATATTCTAAAACAATTGAAAATTTTATGGAACAACATAATTTTTTGTTTCTATTCGAAGACATTTATACAATTTATTCGATTAATTTGATCGAATATATTCTAAAACGAGTGAAAGTTTTATGGAACAACATAATTTTTTGTTTCTATTCGAAGACATTTATACAATTTATTCGATTAATTTGACCGAATATATTCTAAAACAATTGAAAATTTTATGGAACAACATAATTTTTTGTTTCTATTCGAAGACATTTATACAATTTATTCAATTAATTTGACCGAATATATTCTAAAACAATTGAAAATTTTATGGAACAACATAATTTTTTGTTTCTATTCGAAGACATTTATACAATTTATTCGATTAATTTGACCGAATATATTCTAAAACAATTGAAAATTTTATGGAACAACATAATTTTTTGTTTCTATTCGAAGACATTTATACAATTTATCGATTAATTTGATCGAATATATTCTAAAACAATTGAAAATTTTATGGAACAACATAATTTTTTGTTTCTATTCGAAGACATTTATACAATTTATTCGATTAATTTGATCGAATATATTCTAAAACGAGTGAAAGTTTTATGGAACAACATAATTTTTTGTTTCTATTCGAAGACATTTATACAATTTATTCGATTAATTTGACCGAATATATTCTAAAACAATTGAAAATTTTATGGAACAACATAATTTTTTGTTTCTATTCGAAGACATTTATACAATTTATTCGATTAATTTGATCGAATATATTCTAAAACGAGTGAAAGTTTTATGGAACAACATAATTTTTTGTTTCTATTCGAAGACATTTATACAATTTATTCGATGAATTTGACCGAATATATTCTAAAACAATTGAAAATTTTATGGAACAACATAATTTTTTGTTTCTATTCGAAGACATTTATACAATTTATTCGATGAATTTGACCGAATATATTCTAAAACGAGTGAAAGTTTTATGGAACAACATAATTTTTTGTTTCTATTCGAAGACATTTATACAATTTATTCGATGAATTTGACCGAATATATTCTAAAACGAGTGAAAGTTTTATGGAACAACATAATTTTTTGTTTCTATTCGAAGACATTTATACAATTTATTCGATGAATTTGACCGAATATATTCTAAAACGAGTGAAAGTTTTATGGAACAACATAATTTTTTGTTTCTATTCGAAGACATTTATACAATTTATTCGATTAATTTGATCAAATATATTCTAAAACGAGTGAAAGTTTTATGGAACAACATAATTTTTTGTTTCTATTCGAAGACATTTATACAATTTATTCGATGAATTTGACCGAATATATTCTAAAACGAGTGAAAGTTTTATGGAACAACATAATTTTTTGTTTCTATTCGAAGACATTTATACAATTTATTCGATTAATTTGATCAAATATATTCTAAAACGAGTGAAAGTTTTATGGAACAACATAATTTTTTGTTTCTATTCGAAGACATTTATACAATTTATTCGATTAATTTGACCGAATATATTCTAAAACAATTGAAAATTTTATGGAACAACATAATTTTTTGTTTCTATTCGAAGACATTTATACAATTTATTCGATTAATTTGACCGAATATATTCTAAAACAATTGAAAATTTTATGGAACAACATAATTTTTTGTTTCTATTCGAAGACATTTATACAATTTATCGATTAATTTGATCGAATATATTCTAAAACAATTGAAAATTTTATGGAACAACATAATTTTTTGTTTCTATTCGAAGACATTTATACAATTTATTCGATTAATTTGATCGAATATATTCTAAAACGAGTGAAAGTTTTATGGAACAACATAATTTTTTGTTTCTATTCGAAGACATTTATACAATTTATTCGATTAATTTGACCGAATATATTCTAAAACAATTGAAAATTTTATGGAACAACATAATTTTTTGTTTCTATTCGAAGACATTTATACAATTTATTCGATTAATTTGATCGAATATATTCTAAAACGAGTGAAAGTTTTATGGAACAACATAATTTTTTGTTTCTATTCGAAGACATTTATACAATTTATTCGATTAATTTGACCGAATATATTCTAAAACGAGTGAAAATTTTATGGAACAACATAATTTTTTGTTTCTATTCGAAGACATTTATACAATTTATTCGATTAATTTGACCGAATATATTCTAAAACAATTGAAAATTTTATGGAACAACATAATTTTTTGTTTCTATTCGAAGACATTTATACAATTTATTCGATT
Organism: Meloidogyne enterolobii; assembly: GCA_963681835.1. NCBI lineage: Eukaryota > Metazoa > Nematoda > Chromadorea > Rhabditida > Meloidogynidae > Meloidogyne > Meloidogyne enterolobii. Next base: position 72,453 of record CAVMJV010000217.1, read on the forward strand.
AATTTGATCGAATATATTCTAAAACGAGTGAAAGTTTTATGGAACAACATAATTTTTTGTTTCTATTCGAAGACATTTATACAATTTATTCGATTAATTTGATCGAATATATTCTAAAACGAGTGAAAGTTTTATGGAACAACATAATTTTTTGTTTCTATTCGAAGACATTTATACAATTTATTCGATGAATTTGACCGAATATATTCTAAAACGAGTGAAAGTTTTATGGAACAACATAATTTTTTGTTTCTATTCGAAGACATTTATACAATTTATTCGATTAATTTGACCGAATATATTCTAAAACAATTGAAAATTTTATGGAACAACATAATTTTTTGTTTCTATTCGAAGACATTTATACAATTTATTCGATTAATTTGACCGAATATATTCTAAAACAATTGAAAATTTTATGGAACAACATAATTTTTTGTTTCTATTCGAAGACATTTATACAATTTATTCGATTAATTTGATCGAATATATTCTAAAACGAGTGAAAGTTTTATGGAACAACATAATTTTTTGTTTCTATTCGAAGACATTTTTACAATTTATTCGATGAATTTGACCGAATATATTCTAAAACGAGTGAAAGTTTTATGGAACAACATAATTTTTTGTTTCTATTCGAAGACATTTATACAATTTATTCGATTAATTTGATCGAATATATTCTAAAACGAGTGAAAGTTTTATGGAACAACATAATTTTTTGTTTCTATTCGAAGACATTTATACAATTTATTCGATGAATTTGACCGAATATATTCTAAAACGAGTGAAAGTTTTATGGAACAACATAATTTTTTGTTTCTATTCGAAGACATTTATACAATTTATTCGATTAATTTGACCGAATATATTCTAAAACGAGTGAAAGTTTTATGGAACAACATAATTTTTTGTTTCTATTCGAAGACATTTATACAATTTATTCGATGAATTTGACCGAATATATTCTAAAACGAGTGAAAGTTTTATGGAACAACATAATTTTTTGTTTCTATTCGAAGACATTTATACAATTTATTCGATTAATTTGATCGAATATATTCTAAAACGAGTGAAAGTTTTATGGAACAACATAATTTTTTGTTTCTATTCGAAGACATTTATACAATTTATTCGATGAATTTGACCGAATATATTCTAAAACGAGTGAAAGTTTTATGGAACAACATAATTTTTTGTTTCTATTCGAAGACATTTATACAATTTATTCGATGAATTTGACCGAATATATTCTAAAACGAGTGAAAGTTTTATGGAACAACATAATTTTTTGTTTCTATTCGAAGACATTTATACAATTTATTCGATGAATTTGACCGAATATATTCTAAAACGAGTGAAAGTTTTATGGAACAACATAATTTTTTGTTTCTATTCGAAGACATTTATACAATTTATTCGATTAATTTGACCGAATATATTCTAAAACAATTGAAAATTTTATGGAACAACATAATTTTTTGTTTCTATTCGAAGACATTTATACAATTTATTCGATGAATTTGACCGAATATATTCTAAAACGAGTGAAAGTTTTATGGAACAACATAATTTTTTGTTTCTATTCGAAGACATTTATACAATTTATTCGATGAATTTGACCGAATATATTCTAAAACAATTGAAAATTTTATGGAACAACATAATTTTTTGTTTCTATTCGAAGACATTTATACAATTTATTCGATTAATTTGACCGAATATATTCTAAAACAATTGAAAATTTTATGGAACAACATAATTTTTTGTTTCTATTCGAAGACATTTATACAATTTATCGATTAATTTGATCGAATATATTCTAAAACGAGTGAAAGTTTTATGGAACAACATAATTTTTTGTTTCTATTCGAAGACATTTATACAATTTATTCGATGAATTTGACCGAATATATTCTAAAACGAGTGAAAGTTTTATGGAACAACATAATTTTTTGTTTCTATTCGAAGACATTTATACAATTTATTCGATTAATTTGACCGAATATATTCTAAAACAATTGAAAATTTTATGGAACAACATAATTTTTTTTTCTATTCGAAGACATTTATACAATATATTCGATTAATTTGACCGAATATATTCTAAAACAATTGAAAATTTTATGGAACAACATAATTTTTTGTTTCTATTCGAAGACATTTATACAATTTATTCGATGAATTTGATCGAATATATTCTAAAACGAGTGAAAGTTTTAAGGAACAACATAATTTTTTGTTTCTATTCGAAGACATTTATACAATTTATTCGATGAATTTGATCGAATATATTCTAAAACGAGTGAAAGTTTTATGGAACAACATAATTTTTTGTTTCTATTCGAAGACATTTATACAATTTATTCGATGAATTTGATCGAATATATTCTAAAACGAGTGAAAGTTTTATGGAACAACATAATTTTTTGTTTCTATTCGAAGACATTTATACAATTTATTCGATGAATTTGATCGAATATATTCTAAAACGAGTGAAAGTTTTAAGGAACAACATAATTTTTTGTTTCTATTCGAAGACATTTATACAATTTATTCGATGAATTTGATCGAATATATTCTAAAACGAGTGAAAGTTTTATGGAACAACATAATTTTTTGTTTCTATTCGAAGACATTTATACAATTTATTCGATGAATTTGATCGAATATATTCTAAAACGAGTGAAAGTTTTATGGAACAACATAATTTTTTGTTTCTATTCGAAGACATTTATACAATTTATTCGATTAATTTGACCGAATATATTCTAAAACAATTGAAAATTTTATGGAACAACATAATTTTTTGTTTCTATTCGAAGACATTTATACAATTTATTCGATGAATTTGATCGAATATATTCTAAAACGAGTGAAAGTTTTAAGGAACAACATAATTTTTTGTTTCTATTCGAAGACATTTATACAATTTATTCGATGAATTTGATCGAATATATTCTAAAACGAGTGAAAGTTTTAAGGAACAACATAATTTTTTGTTTCTATTCGAAGACATTTATACAATTTATTCGATGAATTTGATCGAATATATTCTAAAACGAGTGAAAGTTTTATGGAACAACATAATTTTTTGTTTCTATTCGAAGACATTTATACAATTTATTCGATGAATTTGATCGAATATATTCTAAAACGAGTGAAAGTTTTATGGAACAACATAATTTTTTGTTTCTATTCGAAGACATTTATACAATTTATTCGATGAATTTGATCGAATATATTCTAAAACGAGTGAAAGTTTTAAGGAACAACATAATTTTTTGTTTCTATTCGAAGACATTTATACAATTTATTCGATGAATTTGATCGAATATATTCTAAAACGAGTGAAAGTTTTATGGAACAACATAATTTTTTGTTTCTATTCGAAGACATTTATACAATTTATTCGATGAATTTGATCGAATATATTCTAAAACGAGTGAAAGTTTTATGGAACAACATAATTTTTTGTTTCTATTCGAAGACATTTATACAATTTATTCGATTAATTTGACCGAATATATTCTAAAACAATTGAAAATTTTATGGAACAACATAATTTTTTGTTTCTATTCGAAGACATTTATACAATTTATTCGATGAATTTGATCGAATATATTCTAAAACGAGTGAAAGTTTTAAGGAACAACATAATTTTTTGTTTCTATTCGAAGACATTTATACAATTTATTCGATGAATTTGATCGAATATATTCTAAAACGAGTGAAAGTTTTATGGAACAACATAATTTTTTGTTTCTATTCGAAGACATTTATACAATTTATTCGATTAATTTGACCGAATATATTCTAAAACAATTGAAAATTTTATGGAACAACATAATTTTTTGTTTCTATTCGAAGACATTTATACAATTTATTCGATGAATGTTGTTCCATAAAATTTTCAATTGTTTAAGAATATATTCGGTCAAATTAATCGAATAAATTGTATAAATGTCTTCGAATATTATTCGATGAATGTTGTTCCATAAAATTTTCAATTGTTTAAGAATATATTCGGTCAAATTAATCGAATAAATTGTATAAATGTCTTCGAATAGAAACAAAAAATTATGTTGTTCCATTTTTTGTTTCTATTCGAAGACATTTATACAATTTATTCGATGAATTTGATCGAATATATTCTAAAACAATTGAAAATTTTATGGAACAACATAATTTTTTGTTTCTATTCGAAGACATTTATACAATTTATTCGATTAATTTGACCGAATATATTCTAAAACAATTGAAAATTTTATGGAACAACATAATTTTTTGTTTCTATTCGAAGACATTTATACAATTTATTCGATTAATTTGACCGAATATATTCTAAAACAATTGAAAATTTTATGGAACAACATAATTTTTTGTTTCTATTCGAAGACATTTATACAATTTATTCGATGAATTTGATCGAATATATTCTAAAACAATTGAAAATTTTATGGAACAACATAATTTTTTGTTTCTATTCGAAGACAATTATACAATTTATTCGATTAATTTGACCGAATATATTCTAAAACGAGTGAAAGTTTTATGGAACAACATAATTTTTTGTTTCTATTCGAAGACATTTATACAATTTATTCGATTAATTTGACCGAATATATTCTAAAACAATTGAAAATTTTATGGAACAACATAATTTTTTGTTTCTATTCGAAGACATTTATACAATTTATTCGATGAATTTGATCGAATATATTCTAAAACGAGTGAAAGTTTTAAGGAACAACATAATTTTTTGTTTCTATTCGAAGACATTTATACAATTTATTCGATGAATTTGATCGAATATATTCTAAAACGAGTGAAAGTTTTATGGAACAACATAATTTTTTGTTTCTATTCGAAGACATTTATACAATTTATTCGATGAATTTGATCGAATATATTCTAAAACGAGTGAAAGTTTTATGGAACAACATAATTTTTTGTTTCTATTCGAAGACATTTATACAATTTATTCGATGAATTTGATCGAATATATTCTAAAACGAGTGAAAGTTTTAAGGAACAACATAATTTTTTGTTTCTATTCGAAGACATTTATACAATTTATTCGATGAATTTGATCGAATATATTCTAAAACGAGTGAAAGTTTTATGGAACAACATAATTTTTTGTTTCTATTCGAAGACATTTATACAATTTATTCGATGAATTTGATCGAATATATTCTAAAACGAGTGAAAGTTTTATGGAACAACATAATTTTTTGTTTCTATTCGAAGACATTTATACAATTTATTCGATTAATTTGACCGAATATATTCTAAAACAATTGAAAATTTTATGGAACAACATAATTTTTTGTTTCTATTCGAAGACATTTATACAATTTATTCGATGAATTTGATCGAATATATTCTAAAACGAGTGAAAGTTTTAAGGAACAACATAATTTTTTGTTTCTATTCGAAGACATTTATACAATTTATTCGATGAATTTGATCGAATATATTCTAAAACGAGTGAAAGTTTTAAGGAACAACATAATTTTTTGTTTCTATTCGAAGACATTTATACAATTTATTCGATGAATTTGATCGAATATATTCTAAAACGAGTGAAAGTTTTATGGAACAACATAATTTTTTGTTTCTATTCGAAGACATTTATACAATTTATTCGATGAATTTGATCGAATATATTCTAAAACGAGTGAAAGTTTTATGGAACAACATAATTTTTTGTTTCTATTCGAAGACATTTATACAATTTATTCGATGAATTTGATCGAATATATTCTAAAACGAGTGAAAGTTTTAAGGAACAACATAATTTTTTGTTTCTATTCGAAGACATTTATACAATTTATTCGATGAATTTGATCGAATATATTCTAAAACGAGTGAAAGTTTTATGGAACAACATAATTTTTTGTTTCTATTCGAAGACATTTATACAATTTATTCGATGAATTTGATCGAATATATTCTAAAACGAGTGAAAGTTTTATGGAACAACATAATTTTTTGTTTCTATTCGAAGACATTTATACAATTTATTCGATTAATTTGACCGAATATATTCTAAAACAATTGAAAATTTTATGGAACAACATAATTTTTTGTTTCTATTCGAAGACATTTATACAATTTATTCGATGAATTTGATCGAATATATTCTAAAACGAGTGAAAGTTTTAAGGAACAACATAATTTTTTGTTTCTATTCGAAGACATTTATACAATTTATTCGATGAATTTGATCGAATATATTCTAAAACGAGTGAAAGTTTTATGGAACAACATAATTTTTTGTTTCTATTCGAAGACATTTATACAATTTATTCGATGAATTTGATCGAATATATTCTAAAACGAGTGAAAGTTTTATGGAACAACATAATTTTTTGTTTCTATTCGAAGACATTTATACAATTTATTCGATTAATTTGACCGAATATATTCTAAAACAATTGAAAATTTTATGGAACAACATAATTTTTTGTTTCTATTCGAAGACATTTATACAATTTATTCGATGAATTTGATCGAATATATTCTAAAACGAGTGAAAGTTTTAAGGAACAACATAATTTTTTGTTTCTATTCGAAGACATTTATACAATTTATTCGATGAATTTGATCGAATATATTCTAAAACGAGTGAAAGTTTTAAGGAACAACATAATTTTTTGTTTCTATTCGAAGACATTTATACAATTTATTCGATGAATTTGATCGAATATATTCTAAAACGAGTGAAAGTTTTATGGAACAACATAATTTTTTGTTTCTATTCGAAGACATTTATACAATTTATTCGATGAATTTGATCGAATATATTCTAAAACGAGTGAAAGTTTTATGGAACAACATAATTTTTTGTTTCTATTCGAAGACATTTATACAATTTATTCGATGAATTTGATCGAATATATTCTAAAACGAGTGAAAGTTTTAAGGAACAACATAATTTTTTGTTTCTATTCGAAGACATTTATACAATTTATTCGATGAATTTGATCGAATATATTCTAAAACGAGTGAAAGTTTTATGGAACAACATAATTTTTTGTTTCTATTCGAAGACATTTATACAATTTATTCGATGAATTTGATCGAATATATTCTAAAACGAGTGAAAGTTTTATGGAACAACATAATTTTTTGTTTCTATTCGAAGACATTTATACAATTTATTCGATTAATTTGACCGAATATATTCTAAAACAATTGAAAATTTTATGGAACAACATAATTTTTTGTTTCTATTCGAAGACATTTATACAATTTATTCGATGAATTTGATCGAATATATTCTAAAACGAGTGAAAGTTTTAAGGAACAACATAATTTTTTGTTTCTATTCGAAGACATTTATACAATTTATTCGATGAATTTGATCGAATATATTCTAAAACGAGTGAAAGTTTTATGGAACAACATAATTTTTTGTTTCTATTCGAAGACATTTATACAATTTATTCGATTAATTTGACCGAATATATTCTAAAACAATTGAAAATTTTATGGAACAACATAATTTTTTGTTTCTATTCGAAGACATTTATACAATTTATTCGATGAATGTTGTTCCATAAAATTTTCAATTGTTTAAGAATATATTCGGTCAAATTAATCGAATAAATTGTATAAATGTCTTCGAATATTATTCGATGAATGTTGTTCCATAAAATTTTCAATTGTTTAAGAATATATTCGGTCAAATTAATCGAATAAATTGTATAAATGTCTTCGAATAGAAACAAAAAATTATGTTGTTCCATTTTTTGTTTCTATTCGAAGACATTTATACAATTTATTCGATGAATTTGATCGAATATATTCTAAAACAATTGAAAATTTTATGGAACAACATAATTTTTTGTTTCTATTCGAAGACATTTATACAATTTATTCGATTAATTTGACCGAATATATTCTAAAACAATTGAAAATTTTATGGAACAACATAATTTTTTGTTTCTATTCGAAGACATTTATACAATTTATTCGATTAATTTGACCGAATATATTCTAAAACAATTGAAAATTTTATGGAACAACATAATTTTTTGTTTCTATTCGAAGACATTTATACAATTTATTCGATGAATTTGATCGAATATATTCTAAAACAATTGAAAATTTTATGGAACAACATAATTTTTTGTTTCTATTCGAAGACAATTATACAATTTATTCGATTAATTTGACCGAATATATTCTAAAACGAGTGAAAGTTTTATGGAACAACATAATTTTTTGTTTCTATTCGAAGACATTTATACAATTTATTCGATTAATTTGACCGAATATATTCTAAAACGAGTGAAAATTTTATGGAACAACATAATTTTTTGTTTCTATTCGAAGACATTTATACAATTTATTCGATTAATTTGACCGAATATATTCTAAAACGAGTGAAAATTTTATGGAACAACATAATTTTTTGTTTATATTCGAAGACATTTATACAATTTATTCGATTAATTTGACCGAATATATTCTAAAACGAGTGAAAATTTTATGGAACAACATAATTTTTTGTTTCTATTCGAAGACATTTATACAATTTATTCGATTAATTTGACCGAATATATTCTAAAACGAGTGAAAATTTTATGGAACAACATAATTTTTTGTTTCTATTCGAAGACATTTATACAATTTATTCGATTAATTTGACCGAATATATTCTAAAACGAGTGAAAATTTTATGGAACAACATAATTTTTTGTTTCTATTCGAAGACATTTATACAATTTATTCGATTAATTTGACCGAATATATTCTAAAACGAGTGAAAGTTTTAAGGAACAACATAATTTTTTGTTTCTATTCGAAGACATTTATACAATTTATTCGATGAATTTGATCGAATATATTCTAAAACGAGTGAAAGTTTTATGGAACAACATAATTTTTTGTTTCTATTCGAAGACATTTATACAATTTATTCGATTAATTTGACCGAATATATTCTAAAACGAGTGAAAATTTTATGGAACAACATAATTTTTTGTTTATATTCGAAGACATTTATACAATTTATTCGATTAATTTGACCGAATATATTCTAAAACGAGTGAAAATTTTATGGAACAACATAATTTTTTGTTTCTATTCGAAGACATTTATACAATTTATTCGATTAATTTGACCGAATATATTCTAAAACGAGTGAAAATTTTATGGAACAACATAATTTTTTGTTTCTATTCGAAGACATTTATACAATTTATTCGATTAATTTGACCGAATATATTCTAAAACGAGTGAAAATTTTATGGAACAACATAATTTTTTGTTTCTATTCGAAGACATTTATACAATTTATTCGATTAATTTGACCGAATATATTCTAAAACGAGTGAAAGTTTTAAGGAACAACATAATTTTTTGTTTCTATTCGAAGACATTTATACAATTTATTCGATGAATTTGATCGAATATATTCTAAAACGAGTGAAAGTTTTATGGAACAACATAATTTTTTGTTTCTATTCGAAGACATTTATACAATTTATTCGATTAATTTGACCGAATATATTCTAAAACGAGTGAAAGTTTTAAGGAACAACATAATTTTTTGTTTCTATTCGAAGACATTTATACAATTTATTCGATGAATTTGATCGAATATATTCTAAAACGAGTGAAAGTTTTATGGAACAACATAATTTTTTGTTTCTATTCGAAGACATTTATACAATTTATTCGATGAATTTGATCGAATATATTCTAAAACGAGTGAAAGTTTTAAGGAACAACATAATTTTTTGTTTCTATTCGAAGACATTTATACAATTTATTCGATGAATTTGATCGAATATATTCTAAAACGAGTGAAAGTTTTATGGAACAACATAATTTTTTGTTTCTATTCGAAGACATTTATACAATTTATTCGATGAATTTGATCGAATATATTCTAAAACGAGTGAAAGTTTTATGGAACAACATAATTTTTTGTTTCTATTCGAAGACATTTATACAATTTATTCGATTAATTTGACCGAATATATTCTAAAACAATTGAAAATTTTATGGAACAACATAATTTTTTGTTTCTATTCGAAGACATTTATACAATTTATTCGATGAATTTGATCGAATATATTCTAAAACGAGTGAAAGTTTTAAGGAACAACATAATTTTTTGTTTCTATTCGAAGACATTTATACAATTTATTCGATGAATTTGATCGAATATATTCTAAAACGAGTGAAAGTTTTAAGGAACAACATAATTTTTTGTTTCTATTCGAAGACATTTATACAATTTATTCGATGAATTTGATCGAATATATTCTAAAACGAGTGAAAGTTTTATGGAACAACATAATTTTTTGTTTCTATTCGAAGACATTTATACAATTTATTCGATGAATTTGATCGAATATATTCTAAAACGAGTGAAAGTTTTATGGAACAACATAATTTTTTGTTTCTATTCGAAGACATTTATACAATTTATTCGATGAATTTGATCGAATATATTCTAAAACGAGTGAAAGTTTTAAGGAACAACATAATTTTTTGTTTCTATTCGAAGACATTTATACAATTTATTCGATGAATTTGATCGAATATATTCTAAAACGAGTGAAAGTTTTATGGAACAACATAATTTTTTGTTTCTATTCGAAGACATTTATACAATTTATTCGATGAATTTGATCGAATATATTCTAAAACGAGTGAAAGTTTTATGGAACAACATAATTTTTTGTTTCTATTCGAAGACATTTATACAATTTATTCGATTAATTTGACCGAATATATTCTAAAACAATTGAAAATTTTATGGAACAACATAATTTTTTGTTTCTATTCGAAGACATTTATACAATTTATTCGATGAATTTGATCGAATATATTCTAAAACGAGTGAAAGTTTTAAGGAACAACATAATTTTTTGTTTCTATTCGAAGACATTTATACAATTTATTCGATGAATTTGATCGAATATATTCTAAAACGAGTGAAAGTTTTATGGAACAACATAATTTTTTGTTTCTATTCGAAGACATTTATACAATTTATTCGATTAATTTGACCGAATATATTCTAAAACAATTGAAAATTTTATGGAACAACATAATTTTTTGTTTCTATTCGAAGACATTTATACAATTTATTCGATGAATTTGATCGAATATATTCTAAAACGAGTGAAAGTTTTATGGAACAACATAATTTTTTGTTTCTATTCGAAGACATTTATACAATTTATTCGATGAATTTGATCGAATATATTCTAAAACGAGTGAAAGTTTTATGGAACAACATAATTTTTTGTTTCTATTCGAAGACATTTATACAATTTATTCGATGAATTTGATCGAATATATTCTAAAACGAGTGAAAGTTTTAAGGAACAACATAATTTTTTGTTTCTATTCGAAGACATTTATACAATTTATTCGATGAATTTGATCGAATATATTCTAAAACGAGTGAAAGTTTTATGGAACAACATAATTTTTTGTTTCTATTCGAAGACATTTATACAATTTATTCGATGAATTTGATCGAATATATTCTAAAACGAGTGAAAGTTTTATGGAACAACATAATTTTTTGTTTCTATTCGAAGACATTTATACAATTTATTCGATTAATTTGACCGAATATATTCTAAAACAATTGAAAATTTTATGGAACAACATAATTTTTTGTTTCTATTCGAAGACATTTATACAATTTATTCGATGAATTTGATCGAATATATTCTAAAACGAGTGAAAGTTTTAAGGAACAACATAATTTTTTGTTTCTATTCGAAGACATTTATACAATTTATTCGATGAATTTGATCGAATATATTCTAAAACGAGTGAAAGTTTTATGGAACAACATAATTTTTTGTTTCTATTCGAAGACATTTATACAATTTATTCGATTAATTTGACCGAATATATTCTAAAACAATTGAAAATTTTATGGAACAACATAATTTTTTGTTTCTATTCGAAGACATTTATACAATTTATTCGATGAATGTTGTTCCATAAAATTTTCAATTGTTTAAGAATATATTCGGTCAAATTAATCGAATAAATTGTATAAATGTCTTCGAATATTATTCGATGAATGTTGTTCCATAAAATTTTCAATTGTTTAAGAATATATTCGGTCAAATTAATCGAATAAATTGTATAAATGTCTTCGAATAGAAACAAAAAATTATGTTGTTCCATTTTTTGTTTCTATTCGAAGACATTTATACAATTTATTCGATGAATTTGATCGAATATATTCTAAAACAATTGAAAATTTTATGGAACAACATAATTTTTTGTTTCTATTCGAAGACATTTATACAATTTATTCGATTAATTTGACCGAATATATTCTAAAACAATTGAAAATTTTATGGAACAACATAATTTTTTGTTTCTATTCGAAGACATTTATACAATTTATTCGATTAATTTGACCGAATATATTCTAAAACAATTGAAAATTTTATGGAACAACATAATTTTTTGTTTCTATTCGAAGACATTTATACAATTTATTCGATGAATTTGATCGAATATATTCTAAAACAATTGAAAATTTTATGGAACAACATAATTTTTTGTTTCTATTCGAAGACAATTATACAATTTATTCGATTAATTTGACCGAATATATTCTAAAACGAGTGAAAGTTTTATGGAACAACATAATTTTTTGTTTCTATTCGAAGACATTTATACAATTTATTCGATTAATTTGACCGAATATATTCTAAAACGAGTGAAAATTTTATGGAACAACATAATTTTTTGTTTCTATTCGAAGACATTTATACAATTTATTCGATTAATTTGACCGAATATATTCTAAAACGAGTGAAAATTTTATGGAACAACATAATTTTTTGTTTATATTCGAAGACATTTATACAATTTATTCGATTAATTTGACCGAATATATTCTAAAACGAGTGAAAATTTTATGGAACAACATAATTTTTTGTTTCTATTCGAAGACATTTATACAATTTATTCGATTAATTTGACCGAATATATTCTAAAACGAGTGAAAATTTTATGGAACAACATAATTTTTTGTTTCTATTCGAAGACATTTATACAATTTATTCGATTAATTTGACCGAATATATTCTAAAACGAGTGAAAATTTTATGGAACAACATAATTTTTTGTTTCTATTCGAAGACATTTATACAATTTATTCGATTAATTTGACCGAATATATTCTAAAACGAGTGAAAATTTTATGGAACAACATAATTTTTTGTTTCTATTCGAAGACATTTATACAATTTATTCGATTAATTTGACCGAATATATTCTAAAACAATTGAAAATTTTATGGAACAACATAATTTTTTGTTTATATTCGAAGACATTTATACAATTTATTCGATTAATTTGACCGAATATATTCTAAAACGAGTGAAAATTTTATGGAACAACATAATTTTTTGTTTCTATTCGAAGACATTTATACAATTTATTCGATTAATTTGACCGAATATATTCTAAAACAATTGAAAATTTTATGGAACAACATAATTTTTTGTTTCTATTCGAAGACATTTATACAATTTATTCGATTAATTTGACCGAATATATTCTAAAACAATTGAAAATTTTATGGAACAACATAATTTTTTGTTTCTATTCGAAGACATTTATACAATTTATTCGATTAATTTGACCGAATATATTCTAAAACAATTGAAAATTTTATGGAACAACATAATTTTTTGTTTCTATTCGAAGACATTTATACAATTTATTCGATGAATTTGATCGAATATATTCTAAAACAATTGAAAATTTTATGGAACAACATAATTTTTTGTTTCTATTCGAAGACATTTATACAATTTATTCGATTAATTTGACCGAATATATTCTAAAACGAGTGAAAGTTTTATGGAACAACATGATTTTTTGTTTCTATTCGAAGACATTTATACAATTTATTCGATTAATTTGACCGAATATATTCTAAAACGAGTGAAAATTTTATGGAACAACATAATTTTTTGTTTCTATTCGAAGACATTTATACAATTTATTCGATTAATTTGACCGAATATATTCTAAAACGAGTGAAAATTTTATGGAACAACATAATTTTTTGTTTATATTCGAAGACATTTATACAATTTATTCGATTAATTTGACCGAATATATTCTAAAACGAGTGAAAATTTTATGGAACAACATAATTTTTTGTTTATATTCGAAGACATTTATACAATTTATTCGATTAATTTGACCGAATATATTCTAAAACGAGTGAAAATTTTATGGAACAACATAATTTTTTGTTTCTATTCGAAGACATTTATACAATTTATTCGATTAATTTGACCGAATATATTCTAAAACGAGTGAAAATTTTATGGAACAACATAATTTTTTGTTTCTATTCGAAGACATTTATACAATTTATTCGATTAATTTGACCGAATATATTCTAAAACGAGTGAAAATTTTATGGAACAACATAATTTTTTGTTTCTATTCGAAGACATTTATACAATTTATTCGATTAATTTGACCGAATATATTCTAAAACGAGTGAAAGTTTTATGGAACAACATAATTTTTTGTTTCTATTCGAAGACATTTATACAATTTATTCGATTAATTTGACCGAATATATTCTAAAACAATTGAAAATTTTATGGAACAACATAATTTTTTTTCTATTCGAAGACATTTATACAATTTATTCGATTAATTTGACCGAATATATTCTAAAACAATTGAAAATTTTATGGAACAACATAATTTTTTGTTTCTATTCGAAGACATTTATACAATTTATTCGATGAATTTGATCGAATATATTCTAAAACGAGTGAAAGTTTTATGGAACAACATAATTTTTTGTTTCTATTCGAAGACATTTATACAATTTATTCGATGAATTTGATCGAATATATTCTAAAACGAGTGAAAGTTTTATGGAACAACATAATTTTTTGTTTCTATTCGAAGACATTTATACAATTTATTCGATTAATTTGACCGAATATATTCTAAAACAATTGAAAATTTTATGGAACAACATAATTTTTTGTTTCTATTCGAAGACATTTATACAATTTATTCGATGAATGTTGTTCCATAAAATTTTCAATTGTTTAAGAATATATTCGGTCAAATTAATCGAATAAATTGTATAAATGTCTTCGAATAGAAACAAAAAATTATGTTGTTCCATTTTTTGTTTCTATTCGAAGACATTTATACAATTTATTCGATGAATTTGATCGAATATATTCTAAAACAATTGAAAATTTTATGGAACAACATAATTTTTTGTTTCTATTCGAAGACATTTATACAATTTATTCGATTAATTTGACCGAATATATTCTAAAACAATTGAAAATTTTATGGAACAACATAATTTTTTGTTTCTATTCGAAGACATTTATACAATTTATTCGATGAATTTGATCGAATATATTCTAAAACAATTGAAAATTTTATGGAACAACATAATTTTTTGTTTCTATTCGAAGACATTTATACAATTTATTCGATTAATTTGACCGAATATATTCTAAAACGAGTGAAAGTTTTATGGAACAACATAATTTTTTGTTTCTATTCGAAGACATTTATACAATTTATTCGATTAATTTGACCGAATATATTCTAAAACGAGTGAAAATTTTATGGAACAACATAATTTTTTGTTTCTATTCGAAGACATTTATACAATTTATTCGATTAATTTGACCGAATATATTCTAAAACGAGTGAAAATTTTATGGAACAACATAATTTTTTGTTTATATTCGAAGACATTTATACAATTTATTCGATTAATTTGACCGAATATATTCTAAAACGAGTGAAAATTTTATGGAACAACATAATTTTTTGTTTATATTCGAAGACATTTATACAATTTATTCGATTAATTTGACCGAATATATTCTAAAACGAGTGAAAATTTTATGGAACAACATAATTTTTTGTTTCTATTCGAAGACATTTATACAATTTATTCGATTAATTTGACCGAATATATTCTAAAACGAGTGAAAATTTTATGGAACAACATAATTTTTTGTTTCTATTCGAAGACATTTATACAATTTATTCGATTAATTTGACCGAATATATTCTAAAACGAGTGAAAATTTTATGGAACAACATAATTTTTTGTTTCTATTCGAAGACATTTATACAATTTATTCGATTAATTTGACCGAATATATTCTAAAACGAGTGAAAGTTTTATGGAACAACATAATTTTTTGTTTCTATTCGAAGACATTTATACAATTTATTCGATTAATTTGACCGAATATATTCTAAAACAATTGAAAATTTTATGGAACAACATAATTTTTTTTCTATTCGAAGACATTTATACAATTTATTCGATTAATTTGACCGAATATATTCTAAAACAATTGAAAATTTTATGGAACAACATAATTTTTTGTTTCTATTCGAAGACATTTATACAATTTATTCGATGAATTTGATCGAATATATTCTAAAACGAGTGAAAGTTTTATGGAACAACATAATTTTTTGTTTCTATTCGAAGACATTTATACAATTTATTCGATTAATTTGACCGAATATATTCTAAAACAATTGAAAATTTTATGGAACAACATAATTTTTTGTTTCTATTCGAAGACATTTATACAATTTATTCGATGAATTTGATCGAATATATTCTAAAACGAGTGAAAGTTTTATGGAACAACATAATTTTTTGTTTCTATTCGAAGACATTTATACAATTTATTCGATTAATTTGACCGAATATATTCTAAAACAATTGAAAATTTTATGGAACAACATAATTTTTTGTTTCTATTCGAAGACATTTATACAATTTATTCGATAAATGTTGTTCCATAAAATTTTCAATTGTTTAAGAATATATTCGGTCAAATTAATCGAATAAATTGTATAAATGTCTTCGAATAGAAACAAAAAATTATGTTGTTCCATTTTTTGTTTCTATTCGAAGACATTTATACAATTTATTCGATGAATTTGATCGAATATATTCTAAAACAATTGAAAATTTTATGGAACAACATAATTTTTTGTTTCTATTCGAAGACATTTATACAATTTATTCGATTAATTTGACCGAATATATTCTAAAACAATTGAAAATTTTATGGAACAACATAATTTTTTGTTTCTATTCGAAGACATTTATACAATTTATTCGATGAATTTGATCGAATATATTCTAAAACAATTGAAAATTTTATGGAACAACATAATTTTTTGTTTCTATTCGAAGACATTTATACAATTTATTCGATTAATTTGACCGAATATATTCTAAAACGAGTGAAAGTTTTATGGAACAACATAATTTTTTGTTTCTATTCGAAGACATTTATACAATTTATTCGATTAATTTGACCGAATATATTCTAAAACGAGTGAAAATTTTATGGAACAACATAATTTTTTGTTTCTATTCGAAGACATTTATACAATTTATTCGATTAATTTGACCGAATATATTCTAAAACGAGTGAAAATTTTATGGAACAACATAATTTTTTGTTTATATTCGAAGACATTTATACAATTTATTCGATTAATTTGACCGAATATATTCTAAAACGAGTGAAAATTTTATGGAACAACATAATTTTTTGTTTATATTCGAAGACATTTATACAATTTATTCGATTAATTTGACCGAATATATTCTAAAACGAGTGAAAATTTTATGGAACAACATAATTTTTTGTTTCTATTCGAAGACATTTATACAATTTATTCGATTAATTTGACCGAATATATTCTAAAACGAGTGAAAATTTTATGGAACAACATAATTTTTTGTTTCTATTCGAAGACATTTATACAATTTATTCGATTAATTTGACCGAATATATTCTAAAACGAGTGAAAATTTTATGGAACAACATAATTTTTTGTTTCTATTCGAAGACATTTATACAATTTATTCGATTAATTTGACCGAATATATTCTAAAACGAGTGAAAGTTTTATGGAACAACATAATTTTTTGTTTCTATTCGAAGACATTTATACAATTTATTCGATTAATTTGACCGAATATATTCTAAAACAATTGAAAATTTTATGGAACAACATAATTTTTTTTCTATTCGAAGACATTTATACAATTTATTCGATTAATTTGACCGAATATATTCTAAAACAATTGAAAATTTTATGGAACAACATAATTTTTTGTTTCTATTCGAAGACATTTATACAATTTATTCGATGAATTTGATCGAATATATTCTAAAACGAGTGAAAGTTTTATGGAACAACATAATTTTTTGTTTCTATTCGAAGACATTTATACAATTTATTCGATTAATTTGACCGAATATATTCTAAAACAATTGAAAATTTTATGGAACAACATAATTTTTTGTTTCTATTCGAAGACATTTATACAATTTATTCGATGAATTTGATCGAATATATTCTAAAACGAGTGAAAGTTTTATGGAACAACATAATTTTTTGTTTCTATTCGAAGACATTTATACAATTTATTCGATGAATTTGATCGAATATATTCTAAAACGAGTGAAAGTTTTATGGAACAACATAATTTTTTGTTTCTATTCGAAGACATTTATACAATTTATTCGATTAATTTGACCGAATATATTCTAAAACAATTGAAAATTTTATGGAACAACATAATTTTTTGTTTCTATTCGAAGACATTTATACAATTTATTCGATGAATGTTGTTCCATAAAATTTTCAATTGTTTAAGAATATATTCGGTCAAATTAATCGAATAAATTGTATAAATGTCTTCGAATAGAAACAAAAAATTATGTTGTTCCATTTTTTGTTTCTATTCGAAGACATTTATACAATTTATTCGATGAATTTGATCGAATATATTCTAAAACAATTGAAAATTTTATGGAACAACATAATTTTTTGTTTCTATTCGAAGACATTTATACAATTTATTCGATTAATTTGACCGAATATATTCTAAAACAATTGAAAATTTTATGGAACAACATAATTTTTTGTTTCTATTCGAAGACATTTATACAATTTATTCGATTAATTTGACCGAATATATTCTAAAACAATTGAAAATTTTATGGAACAACATAATTTTTTGTTTCTATTCGAAGACATTTATACAATTTATTCGATGAATTTGATCGAATATATTCTAAAACAATTGAAAATTTTATGGAACAACATAATTTTTTGTTTCTATTCGAAGACATTTATACAATTTATTCGATTAATTTGACCGAATATATTCTAAAACGAGTGAAAGTTTTATGGAACAACATAATTTTTTGTTTCTATTCGAAGACATTTATACAATTTATTCGATGAATTTGATCGAATATATTCTAAAACAATTGAAAATTTTATGGAACAACATAATTTTTTGTTTCTATTCGAAGACATTTATACAATTTATTCGATTAATTTGACCGAATATATTCTAAAACAATTGAAAATTTTATGGAACAACATAATTTTTTGTTTCTATTCGAAGACATTTATACAATTTATTCGATGAATTTGATCGAATATATTCTAAAACAATTGAAAATTTTATGGAACAACATAATTTTTTGTTTCTATTCGAAGACATTTATACAATTTATTCGATTAATTTGACCGAATATATTCTAAAACGAGTGAAAGTTTTATGGAACAACATAATTTTTTGTTTCTATTCGAAGACATTTATACAATTTATTCGATTAATTTGACCGAATATATTCTAAAACGAGTGAAAATTTTATGGAACAACATAATTTTTTGTTTCTATTCGAAGACATTTATACAATTTATTCGATTAATTTGACCGAATATATTCTAAAACGAGTGAAAATTTTATGGAACAACATAATTTTTTGTTTATATTCGAAGACATTTATACAATTTATTCGATGAATTTGATCGAATATATTCTAAAACGAGTGAAAGTTTTATGGAACAACATAATTTTTTGTTTCTATTCGAAGACATTTATACAATTTATTCGATTAATTTGACCGAATATATTCTAAAACAATTGAAAATTTTATGGAACAACATAATTTTTTGTTTCTATTCGAAGACATTTATACAATTTATTCGATGAATTTGATCGAATATATTCTAAAACGAGTGAAAGTTTTATGGAACAACATAATTTTTTGTTTCTATTCGAAGACATTTATACAATTTATTCGATGAATTTGATCGAATATATTCTAAAACGAGTGAAAGTTTTATGGAACAACATAATTTTTTGTTTCTATTCGAAGACATTTATACAATTTATTCGATTAATTTGACCGAATATATTCTAAAACAATTGAAAATTTTATGGAACAACATAATTTTTTGTTTCTATTCGAAGACATTTATACAATTTATTCGATGAATGTTGTTCCATAAAATTTTCAATTGTTTAAGAATATATTCGGTCAAATTAATCGAATAAATTGTATAAATGTCTTCGAATAGAAACAAAAAATTATGTTGTTCCATTTTTTGTTTCTATTCGAAGACATTTATACAATTTATTCGATGAATTTGATCGAATATATTCTAAAACAATTGAAAATTTTATGGAACAACATAATTTTTTGTTTCTATTCGAAGACATTTATACAATTTATTCGATTAATTTGACCGAATATATTCTAAAACAATTGAAAATTTTATGGAACAACATAATTTTTTGTTTCTATTCGAAGACATTTATACAATTTATTCGATTAATTTGACCGAATATATTCTAAAACAATTGAAAATTTTATGGAACAACATAATTTTTTGTTTCTATTCGAAGACATTTATACAATTTATTCGATGAATTTGATCGAATATATTCTAAAACAATTGAAAATTTTATGGAACAACATAATTTTTTGTTTCTATTCGAAGACATTTATACAATTTATTCGATTAATTTGACCGAATATATTCTAAAACGAGTGAAAGTTTTATGGAACAACATAATTTTTTGTTTCTATTCGAAGACATTTATACAATTTATTCGATGAATTTGATCGAATATATTCTAAAACAATTGAAAATTTTATGGAACAACATAATTTTTTGTTTCTATTCGAAGACATTTATACAATTTATTCGATTAATTTGACCGAATATATTCTAAAACAATTGAAAATTTTATGGAACAACATAATTTTTTGTTTCTATTCGAAGACATTTATACAATTTATTCGATGAATTTGATCGAATATATTCTAAAACAATTGAAAATTTTATGGAACAACATAATTTTTTGTTTCTATTCGAAGACATTTATACAATTTATTCGATTAATTTGACCGAATATATTCTAAAACGAGTGAAAGTTTTATGGAACAACATAATTTTTTGTTTCTATTCGAAGACATTTATACAATTTATTCGATTAATTTGACCGAATATATTCTAAAACGAGTGAAAATTTTATGGAACAACATAATTTTTTGTTTCTATTCGAAGACATTTATACAATTTATTCGATTAATTTGACCGAATATATTCTAAAACGAGTGAAAATTTTATGGAACAACATAATTTTTTGTTTATATTCGAAGACATTTATACAATTTATTCGATTAATTTGACCGAATATATTCTAAAACGAGTGAAAATTTTATGGAACAACATAATTTTTTGTTTATATTCGAAGACATTTATACAATTTATTCGATTAATTTGACCGAATATATTCTAAAACGAGTGAAAATTTTATGGAACAACATAATTTTTTGTTTCTATTCGAAGACATTTATACAATTTATTCGATTAATTTGACCGAATATATTCTAAAACGAGTGAAAATTTTATGGAACAACATAATTTTTTGTTTCTATTCGAAGACATTTATACAATTTATTCGATTAATTTGACCGAATATATTCTAAAACGAGTGAAAATTTTATGGAACAACATAATTTTTTGTTTCTATTCGAAGACATTTATACAATTTATTCGATTAATTTGACCGAATATATTCTAAAACGAGTGAAAGTTTTATGGAACAACATAATTTTTTGTTTCTATTCGAAGACATTTATACAATTTATTCGATTAATTTGACCGAATATATTCTAAAACAATTGAAAATTTTATGGAACAACATAATTTTTTTTCTATTCGAAGACATTTATACAATTTATTCGATTAATTTGACCGAATATATTCTAAAACAATTGAAAATTTTATGGAACAACATAATTTTTTGTTTCTATTCGAAGACATTTATACAATTTATTCGATGAATTTGATCGAATATATTCTAAAACGAGTGAAAGTTTTATGGAACAACATAATTTTTTGTTTCTATTCGAAGACATTTATACAATTTATTCGATTAATTTGACCGAATATATTCTAAAACAATTGAAAATTTTATGGAACAACATAATTTTTTGTTTCTATTCGAAGACATTTATACAATTTATTCGATGAATTTGATCGAATATATTCTAAAACGAGTGAAAGTTTTATGGAACAACATAATTTTTTGTTTCTATTCGAAGACATTTATACAATTTATTCGATGAATTTGATCGAATATATTCTAAAACGAGTGAAAGTTTTATGGAACAACATAATTTTTTGTTTCTATTCGAAGACATTTATACAATTTATTCGATTAATTTGACCGAATATATTCTAAAACAATTGAAAATTTTATGGAACAACATAATTTTTTGTTTCTATTCGAAGACATTTATACAATTTATTCGATGAATGTTGTTCCATAAAATTTTCAATTGTTTAAGAATATATTCGGTCAAATTAATCGAATAAATTGTATAAATGTCTTCGAATAGAAACAAAAAATTATGTTGTTCCATTTTTTGTTTCTATTCGAAGACATTTATACAATTTATTCGATGAATTTGATCGAATATATTCTAAAACAATTGAAAATTTTATGGAACAACATAATTTTTTGTTTCTATTCGAAGACATTTATACAATTTATTCGATTAATTTGACCGAATATATTCTAAAACAATTGAAAATTTTATGGAACAACATAATTTTTTGTTTCTATTCGAAGACATTTATACAATTTATTCGATTAATTTGACCGAATATATTCTAAAACAATTGAAAATTTTATGGAACAACATAATTTTTTGTTTCTATTCGAAGACATTTATACAATTTATTCGATGAATTTGATCGAATATATTCTAAAACAATTGAAAATTTTATGGAACAACATAATTTTTTGTTTCTATTCGAAGACATTTATACAATTTATTCGATTAATTTGACCGAATATATTCTAAAACGAGTGAAAGTTTTATGGAACAACATAATTTTTTGTTTCTATTCGAAGACATTTATACAATTGATTCGATTAATTTGACCGAATATATTCTAAAACGAGTGAAAATTTTATGGAACAACATAATTTTTTGTTTCTATTCGAAGACATTTATACAATTTATTCGATTAATTTGACCGAATATATTCTAAAACGAGTGAAAATTTTATGGAATGACATAATTTTTTGTTTATATTCGAAGACATTTATACAATTTATTCGATTAATTTGACCGAATATATTCTAAAACGAGTGAAAATTTTATGGAACAACATAATTTTTTGTTTCTATTCGAAGACATTTATACAATTTATTCGATTAATTTGACCGAATATATTCTAAAACGAGTGAAAATTTTATGGAACAACATAATTTTTTGTTTCTATTCGAAGACATTTATACAATTTATTCGATTAATTTGACCGAATATATTCTAAAACGAGTGAAAATTTTATGGAACAACATAATTTTTTGTTTCTATTCGAAGACATTTATACAATTTATTCGATTAATTTGACCGAATATATTCTAAAACGAGTGAAAATTTTATGGAACAACATAATTTTTTGTTTCTATTCGAAGACATTTATACAATTTATTCGATGAATTTGACCGAATATATTCTAAAACGAGTGAAAGTTTTATGGAACAACATAATTTTTTGTTTCTATTCGAAGACATTTATACAATTTATTCGATTAATTTGACCGAATATATTCTAAAACGAGTGAAAGTTTTATGGAACAACATAATTTTTTGTTTCTATTCGAAGACATTTATACAATTTATTCGATGAATTTGACCGAATATATTCTAAAACGAGTGAAAGTTTTATGGAACAACATAATTTTTTGTTTTTATTCGAAGACATTTATACAATTTATTCGATGAATTTGACCGAATATATTCTAAAACGAGTGAAAGTTTTATGGAACAACATAATTTTTTGTTTCTATTCGAAGACATTTATACAATTTATTCGATGAATTTGACCGAATATATTCTAAAACGAGTGAAAATTTTATTGTCAAACATAATTTTTTGTTTCTATTCGAAGACATTTATACAATTTATTCGATTAATTTGACCGAATATATTCTAAAACGAGTGAAAATTTTATTGTCAAACATAATTTATTGTTTCTATTCGAAGACATTTATACAATTTATTCGATTAATTTGACCGAATATATTCTAAAACGAGTGAAAATTTTATTGTCAAACATAATTTATTGTTTCTATTCGAAGACATTTATACAATTTATTCGATTAATTTGACCGAATATATTCTAAAACGAGTGAAAATTTTATTGTCAAACATAATTTTTTGTTTCTATTCGAAAACATTTATACAATTTATTCGATTAATTTGACCGAATATATTCTAAAACGAGTGAAAATTTTATGGTCAAACATAATTTTTTGTTTCTATTCGAAGACATTTATACAATTTATTCGATTAATTTACCGATTATATTCTAAAACGAGTGAAAATTTTATTGTCAAACATAATTTTTTGTTTCTATTCGAAGACATTTATACAATTTATTCGATTAATTTACCGATTATATTCTAAAACGAGTGAAAATTTTATTGTCAAACATAATTTTTTGTTTCTATTCGAAGACATTTATACAATTTATTCGATTAATTTGACCGAATATATTCTAAAACGAGTGAAAATTTTATTGTCAAACATAATTTATTGTTTCTATTCGAAGACATTTATACAATTTATTCGATTAATTTGACCGAATATATTCTAAAACGAGTGAAAATTTTATTGTCAAACATAATTTATTGTTTCTATTCGAAGACATTTATACAATTTATTCGATTAATTTGACCGAATATATTCTAGAACGAGTGAAAATTTTATTGTCAAACATAATTTTTTGTTTCTATTCGAAGACATTTATACAATTTATTCGATTAATTTGACCGAATATATTCTAAAACGAGTGAAAATTTTATGGTCAAACATAATTTTTTGTTTCTATTCGAAGACATTTATACAATTTATTCGATGAATTTGACCGAATATATTCTAAAACGAGTGAAAATTTTATGGAACAACATAATTTTTTGTTTCTATTCGAAGACATTTATACAATTTATTCGATGAATTTGATCGAATATATTCTAAAACAATTGAAAATTTTATGGAACAACATAATTTTTTGTTTCTATTCGAAGACATTTATACAATTTATTCGATGAATTTGACCGAATATATTCTAAAACGAGTGAAAGTTTTATGGAACAACATAATTTTTTGTTTCTATTCGAAGACATTTATACAATTTATTCGATGAATTTGACCGAATATATTCTAAAACGAGTGAAAGTTTTATGGAACAACATAATTTTTTGTTTCTATTCGAAGACATTTATACAATTTATTCGATGAATTTGACCGAATATATTCTAAAACAATTGAAAATTTTATGGAACAACATAATTTTTTGTTTCTATTCGAAGACATTTATACAATTTATTCGATTAGTTTGATTAAATATATTCTAAAACGAGTGAAAGTTTTATGGAACAACATAATTTTTTGTTTCTATTCGAAGACATTTATACAATTTATTCGATTAGTTTGATCAAATATATTCTAAAACGAGTGAAAGTTTTATGGAACAACATAATTTTTTGTTTCTATTCGAAGACATTTATACAATTTATTCGATTAATTTGACCGAATATATTCTAAAACAATTGAAAATTTTATGGAACAACATAATTTTTTGTTTCTATTCGAAGACATTTATACAATTTATTCGATTAATTTGACCGAATATATTCTAAAACAATTGAAAATTTTATGGAACAACATAATTTTTTGTTTCTATTCGAAGACATTTATACAATTTATTCGATGAATTTGATCGAATATATTCTAAAACAATTGAAAATTTTATGGAACAACATAATTTTTTGTTTCTATTCGAAGACATTTATACAATTTATTCGATTAATTTGACCGAATATATTCTAAAACAATTGAAAATTTTATGGAACAACATAATTTTTTGTTTCTATTCGAAGACATTTATACAATTTATTCGATTAATTTGACCGAATATATTCTAAAACAATTGAAAATTTTATGGAACAACATAATTTTTTGTTTCTATTCGAAGTCATTTATACAATTTATTCGATGAATTTGACCGAATATATTCTAAAACGAGTGAAAGTTTTATGGAACAACATAATTTTTTGTTTCTATTCGAAGACATTTATACAATTTATTCGATGAATTTGACCGAATATATTCTAAAACGAGTGAAAGTTTTATGGAACAACATAATTTTTTGTTTCTATTCGAAGACATTTATACAATTTATTCGATGAATTTGACCGAATATATTCTAAAACAATTGAAAATTTTATGGAACAACATAATTTTTTGTTTCTATTCGAAGACATTTATACAATTTATTCGATTAGTTTGATTAAATATATTCTAAAACGAGTGAAAGTTTTATGGAACAACATAATTTTTTGTTTCTATTCGAAGACATTTATACAATTTATTCGATTAGTTTGATCAAATATATTCTAAAACGAGTGAAAGTTTTATGGAACAACATAATTTTTTGTTTCTATTCGAAGACATTTATACAATTTATTCGATTAATTTGACCGAATATATTCTAAAACAATTGAAAATTTTATGGAACAACATAATTTTTTGTTTCTATTCGAAGACATTTATACAATTTATTCGATTAATTTGACCGAATATATTCTAAAACAATTGAAAATTTTATGGAACAACATAATTTTTTGTTTCTATTCGAAGACATTTATACAATTTATTCGATGAATTTGATCGAATATATTCTAAAACAATTGAAAATTTTATGGAACAACATAATTTTTTGTTTCTATTCGAAGACATTTATACAATTTATTCGATTAATTTGATTATATATTCTAAAATTATATTTATATTATTATTCTAAAATTATATTATATTATTTATATTCTAAAACGAGTGAAAGTTTTATGGAACAACATAATTTTTTGTTTCTATTCGAAGACATTTATACAATTTATTCGATTAGTTTGATCAAATATATTCTAAAACGAGAACAATTGAAAACAAAAAAAAAACAAATCTAAAACAATTGAAAATTTTATGGAACAACATAATTTTTTGTTTCTATTCGAAGACATTTATACAATTTATTCGATTAATTTGACCGAATATATTCTAAAACAATTGAAAATTTTATGGAACAACATAATTTTTTGTTTCTATTCGAAGTCATTTATACAATTTATTCGATTAATTTGACCGAATATATTCTAAAACAATTGAAAATTTTATGGAACAACATAATTTTTTGTTTCTATTCGAAAACATTTATACAATTTATTCGATTAATTTGATCGAATATATTCTAAAACGAGTGAAAGTTTTATGGAACAACATAATTTTTTGTTTCTATTCGAAGACATTTATACAATTTATTCGATGAATTTGACCGAATATATTCTAAAACGAGTGAAAGTTTTATGGAACAACATAATTTTTTGTTTCTATTCGAAGACATTTATACAATTTATTCGATTAGTTTGATCAAATATATTCTAAAACGAGTGAAAGTTTTATGGAACAACATAATTTTTTGTTTCTATTCGAAGACATTTATACAATTTATTCGATTAATTTGACCGAATATATTCTAAAACAATTGAAAATTTTATGGAACAACATAATTTTTTGTTTCTATTCGAAGACATTTATACAATTTATTCGATTAGTTTGATCAAATATATTCTAAAACGAGTGAAAGTTTTATGGAACAACATAATTTTTTGTTTCTATTCGAAGACATTTATACAATTTATTCGATGAATTTGACCGAATATATTCTAAAACGAGTGAAAGTTTTATGGAACAACATAATTTTTTGTTTCTATTCGAAGACATTTATACAATTTATTCGATTAGTTTGATCAAATATATTCTAAAACGAGTGAAAGTTTTATGGAACAACATAATTTTTTGTTTCTATTCGAAGACATTTATACAATTTATTCGATTAATTTGACCGAATATATTCTAAAACAATTGAAAATTTTATGGAACAACATAATTTTTTGTTTCTATTCGAAGACATTTATACAATTTATTCGATTAGTTTGATCAAATATATTCTAAAACGAGTGAAAGTTTTATGGAACAACATAATTTTTTGTTTCTATTCGAAGACATTTATACAATTTATTCGATTAATTTGACCGAATATATTCTAAAACAATTGAAAATTTTATGGAACAACATAATTTTTTGTTTCTATTCGAAGACATTTATACAATTTATTCGATTAGTTTGATCAAATATATTCTAAAACGAGTGAAAGTTTTATGGAACAACATAATTTTTTGTTTCTATTCGAAGACATTTATACAATTTATTCGATGAATTTGACCGAATATATTCTAAAACGAGTGAAAGTTTTATGGAACAACATAATTTTTTGTTTCTATTCGAAGACATTTATACAATTTATTCGATTAGTTTGATCAAATATATTCTAAAACGAGTGAAAGTTTTATGGAACAACATAATTTTTTGTTTCTATTCGAAGACATTTATACAATTTATTCGATTAATTTGACCGAATATATTCTAAAACAATTGAAAATTTTATGGAACAACATAATTTTTTGTTTCTATTCGAAGACATTTATACAATTTATTCGATTAGTTTGATCAAATATATTCTAAAACGAGTGAAAGTTTTATGGAACAACATAATTTTTTGTTTCTATTCGAAGACATTTATACAATTTATTCGATGAATTTGACCGAATATATTCTAAAACGAGTGAAAGTTTTATGGAACAACATAATTTTTTGTTTCTATTCGAAGACATTTATACAATTTATTCGATTAGTTTGATCAAATATATTCTAAAACGAGTGAAAGTTTTATGGAACAACATAATTTTTTGTTTCTATTCGAAGACATTTATACAATTTATTCGATTAATTTGACCGAATATATTCTAAAACAATTGAAAATTTTATGGAACAACATAATTTTTTGTTTCTATTCGAAGACATTTATACAATTTATTCGATTAATTTGACCGAATATATTCTAAAACAATTGAAAATTTTATGGAACAACATAATTTTTTGTTTCTATTCGAAGACATTTATACAATTTATTCGATGAATTTGATCGAATATATTCTAAAACAATTGAAAATTTTATGGAACAACATAATTTTTTGTTTCTATTCGAAGACATTTATAAATTGTATATTATTCGATGAATTTGATTTATTCGATGAATTTGACCGAATATATTCTAAAACGAGTGAAAGTATAATATACAATTGTATATATATATATATATATATATATATTATAAATTGTATAAATGTCTTCGAATAGAAACAAAAAATTATGTTGTTCCATAAAACTTTCACTCGTTTTAGAATATATTTAATCAAACTAATCGAATAAATTGTAATTGTATATTTGAAAATTTTATGGAACAACAAAATTTTATGGAACAACATAATTTTTTGTTTCTATTCGAAGACATTTATACAATTTATTCGATGAATTTGATCGAATATATTCTAAAACAATTGAAAATTTTATGGAACAACATAATTTTTTGTTTCTATTCGAAGACATTTATACAATTTATTCGATTAATTTGACCGAATATATTCTAAAACAATTGAAAATTTTATGGAACAACATAATTTTTTGTTTCTATTCGAAGACATTTATACAATTTATTCGATTAATTTGATCGAATATATTCTAAAACGAGTGAAAGTTTTATGGAACAACATAATTTTTTGTTTCTATTCGAAGACATTTATACAATTTATTCGATGAATTTGACCGAATATATTCTAAAACGAGATAAAGTTTTATGGAACAACATAATTTTTTGTTTCTATTCAAAGACATTTATACAATTTATTCGATTAATTTGACCGAATATATTCTAAAACAATTGAAAATTTTATGGAACAACATAATTTTTTGTTTCTATTCGAAGACATTTATACAATTTATTCGATTAATTTGACCGAATATATTCTAAAACAATTGAAAATTTTATGGAACAACATAATTTTTTGTTTCTATTCGAAGACATTTATACAATTTATTCGATGAATTTGATCGAATATATTCTAAAACAATTGAAAATTTTATGGAACAACATAATTTTTTGTTTCTATTCGAAGACATTTATACAATTTATTCGATTAATTTGACCGAATATATTCTAAAACAATTGAAAATTTTATGGAACAACATAATTTTTTGTTTCTATTCGAAGACATTTATACAATTTATTCGATTAATTTGATCGAATATATTCTAAAACGAGTGAAAGTTTTATGGAACAACATAATTTTTTGTTTCTATTCGAAGACATTTATACAATTTATTCGATGAATTTGACCGAATATATTCTAAAACGAGTGAAAGTTTTATGGAACAACATAATTTTTTGTTTCTATTCGAAGACATTTATACAATTTATTCGATTAATTTGATCGAATATATTCTAAAACGAGTGAAAGTTTTATGGAACAACATAATTTTTTGTTTCTATTCGAAGACATTTATACAATTTATTCGATGAATTTGACCGAATATATTCTAAAACGAGTGAAAGTTTTATGGAACAACATAATTTTTTGTTTCTATTCGAAGACATTTATACAATTTATTCGATTAATTTGACCGAATATATTCTAAAACGAGTGAAAGTTTTATGGAACAACATAATTTTTTGTTTCTATTCGAAGACATTTATACAATTTATTCGATGAATTTGACCGAATATATTCTAAAACGAGTGAAAGTTTTATGGAACAACATAATTTTTTGTTTCTATTCGAAGACATTTATACAATTTATTCGATTAATTTGATCGAATATATTCTAAAACGAGTGAAAGTTTTATGGAACAACATAATTTTTTGTTTCTATTCGAAGACATTTATACAATTTATTCGATGAATTTGACCGAATATATTCTAAAACGAGTGAAAGTTTTATGGAACAACATAATTTTTTGTTTCTATTCGAAGACATTTATACAATTTATTCGATGAATTTGACCGAATATATTCTAAAACGAGTGAAAGTTTTATGGAACAACATAATTTTTTGTTTCTATTCGAAGACATTTATACAATTTATTCGATTAATTTGATCAAATATATTCTAAAACGAGTGAAAGTTTTATGGAACAACATAATTTTTTGTTTCTATTCGAAGACATTTATACAATTTATTCGATGAATTTGACCGAATATATTCTAAAACGAGTGAAAGTTTTATGGAACAACATAATTTTTTGTTTCTATTCGAAGACATTTATACAATTTATTCGATTAATTTGACCGAATATATTCTAAAACAATTGAAAATTTTATGGAACAACATAATTTTTTGTTTCTATTCGAAGACATTTATACAATTTATTCGATTAATTTGACCGAATATATTCTAAAACAATTGAAAATTTTATGGAACAACATAATTTTTTGTTTCTATTCGAAGACATTTATACAATTTATCGATTAATTTGATCGAATATATTCTAAAACAATTGAAAATTTTATGGAACAACATAATTTTTTGTTTCTATTCGAAGACATTTATACAATTTATTCGATTAATTTGATCGAATATATTCTAAAACGAGTGAAAGTTTTATGGAACAACATAATTTTTTGTTTCTATTCGAAGACATTTATACAATTTATTCGATTAATTTGACCGAATATATTCTAAAACAATTGAAAATTTTATGGAACAACATAATTTTTTGTTTCTATTCGAAGACATTTATACAATTTATTCGATTAATTTGATCGAATATATTCTAAAACGAGTGAAAGTTTTATGGAACAACATAATTTTTTGTTTCTATTCGAAGACATTTATACAATTTATTCGATGAATTTGACCGAATATATTCTAAAACAATTGAAAATTTTATGGAACAACATAATTTTTTGTTTCTATTCGAAGACATTTATACAATTTATTCGATTAATTTGATCGAATATATTCTAAAACGAGTGAAAGTTTTATGGAACAACATAATTTTTTGTTTCTATTCGAAGACATTTATACAATTTATTCGATGAATTTGACCGAATATATTCTAAAACGAGTGAAAGTTTTATGGAACAACATAATTTTTTGTTTCTATTCGAAGACATTTATACAATTTATTCGATGAATTTGACCGAATATATTCTAAAACGAGTGAAAGTTTTATGGAACAACATAATTTTTTGTTTCTATTCGAAGACATTTATACAATTTATTCGATTAATTTGATCAAATATATTCTAAAACGAGTGAAAGTTTTATGGAACAACATAATTTTTTGTTTCTATTCGAAGACATTTATACAATTTATTCGATGAATTTGACCGAATATATTCTAAAACGAGTGAAAGTTTTATGGAACAACATAATTTTTTGTTTCTATTCGAAGACATTTATACAATTTATTCGATTAATTTGACCGAATATATTCTAAAACAATTGAAAATTTTATGGAACAACATAATTTTTTGTTTCTATTCGAAGACATTTATACAATTTATCGATTAATTTGATCGAATATATTCTAAAACAATTGAAAATTTTATGGAACAACATAATTTTTTGTTTCTATTCGAAGACATTTATACAATTTATTCGATTAATTTGATCGAATATATTCTAAAACGAGTGAAAGTTTTATGGAACAACATAATTTTTTGTTTCTATTCGAAGACATTTATACAATTTATTCGATTAATTTGACCGAATATATTCTAAAACAATTGAAAATTTTATGGAACAACATAATTTTTTGTTTCTATTCGAAGACATTTATACAATTTATTCGATTAATTTGATCGAATATATTCTAAAACGAGTGAAAGTTTTATGGAACAACATAATTTTTTGTTTCTATTCGAAGACATTTATACAATTTATTCGATTAATTTGACCGAATATATTCTAAAACAATTGAAAATTTTATGGAACAACATAATTTTTTGTTTCTATTCGAAGACATTTATACAATTTATTCAATTAATTTGACCGAATATATTCTAAAACAATTGAAAATTTTATGGAACAACATAATTTTTTGTTTCTATTCGAAGACATTTATACAATTTATTCGATTAATTTGACCGAATATATTCTAAAACAATTGAAAATTTTATGGAACAACATAATTTTTTGTTTCTATTCGAAGACATTTATACAATTTATCGATTAATTTGATCGAATATATTCTAAAACAATTGAAAATTTTATGGAACAACATAATTTTTTGTTTCTATTCGAAGACATTTATACAATTTATTCGATTAATTTGATCGAATATATTCTAAAACGAGTGAAAGTTTTATGGAACAACATAATTTTTTGTTTCTATTCGAAGACATTTATACAATTTATTCGATTAATTTGACCGAATATATTCTAAAACAATTGAAAATTTTATGGAACAACATAATTTTTTGTTTCTATTCGAAGACATTTATACAATTTATTCGATTAATTTGATCGAATATATTCTAAAACGAGTGAAAGTTTTATGGAACAACATAATTTTTTGTTTCTATTCGAAGACATTTATACAATTTATTCGATGAATTTGACCGAATATATTCTAAAACAATTGAAAATTTTATGGAACAACATAATTTTTTGTTTCTATTCGAAGACATTTATACAATTTATTCGATGAATTTGACCGAATATATTCTAAAACGAGTGAAAGTTTTATGGAACAACATAATTTTTTGTTTCTATTCGAAGACATTTATACAATTTATTCGATGAATTTGACCGAATATATTCTAAAACGAGTGAAAGTTTTATGGAACAACATAATTTTTTGTTTCTATTCGAAGACATTTATACAATTTATTCGATGAATTTGACCGAATATATTCTAAAACGAGTGAAAGTTTTATGGAACAACATAATTTTTTGTTTCTATTCGAAGACATTTATACAATTTATTCGATTAATTTGATCAAATATATTCTAAAACGAGTGAAAGTTTTATGGAACAACATAATTTTTTGTTTCTATTCGAAGACATTTATACAATTTATTCGATGAATTTGACCGAATATATTCTAAAACGAGTGAAAGTTTTATGGAACAACATAATTTTTTGTTTCTATTCGAAGACATTTATACAATTTATTCGATTAATTTGATCAAATATATTCTAAAACGAGTGAAAGTTTTATGGAACAACATAATTTTTTGTTTCTATTCGAAGACATTTATACAATTTATTCGATTAATTTGACCGAATATATTCTAAAACAATTGAAAATTTTATGGAACAACATAATTTTTTGTTTCTATTCGAAGACATTTATACAATTTATTCGATTAATTTGACCGAATATATTCTAAAACAATTGAAAATTTTATGGAACAACATAATTTTTTGTTTCTATTCGAAGACATTTATACAATTTATCGATTAATTTGATCGAATATATTCTAAAACAATTGAAAATTTTATGGAACAACATAATTTTTTGTTTCTATTCGAAGACATTTATACAATTTATTCGATTAATTTGATCGAATATATTCTAAAACGAGTGAAAGTTTTATGGAACAACATAATTTTTTGTTTCTATTCGAAGACATTTATACAATTTATTCGATTAATTTGACCGAATATATTCTAAAACAATTGAAAATTTTATGGAACAACATAATTTTTTGTTTCTATTCGAAGACATTTATACAATTTATTCGATTAATTTGATCGAATATATTCTAAAACGAGTGAAAGTTTTATGGAACAACATAATTTTTTGTTTCTATTCGAAGACATTTATACAATTTATTCGATTAATTTGACCGAATATATTCTAAAACGAGTGAAAATTTTATGGAACAACATAATTTTTTGTTTCTATTCGAAGACATTTATACAATTTATTCGATTAATTTGACCGAATATATTCTAAAACAATTGAAAATTTTATGGAACAACATAATTTTTTGTTTCTATTCGAAGACATTTATACAATTTATTCGATTAATTTGATCGAATATATTCTAAAACGAGTGAAAGTTTTATGGAACAACATAATTTTTTGTTTCTATTCGAAGACATTTATACAATTTATTCGATTAATTTGATCGAATATATTCTAAAACGAGTGAAAGTTTTATGGAACAACATAATTTTTTGTTTCTATTCGAAGACATTTATACAATTTATTCGATGAATTTGACCGAATATATTCTAAAACGAGTGAAAGTTTTATGGAACAACATAATTTTTTGTTTCTATTCGAAGACATTTATACAATTTATTCGATTAATTTGACCGAATATATTCTAAAACAATTGAAAATTTTATGGAACAACATAATTTTTTGTTTCTATTCGAAGACATTTATACAATTTATTCGATTAATTTGACCGAATATATTCTAAAACAATTGAAAATTTTATGGAACAACATAATTTTTTGTTTCTATTCGAAGACATTTATACAATTTATTCGATTAATTTGATCGAATATATTCTAAAACGAGTGAAAGTTTTATGGAACAACATAATTTTTTGTTTCTATTCGAAGACATTTTTACAATTTATTCGATGAATTTGACCGAATATATTCTAAAACGAGTGAAAGTTTTATGGAACAACATAATTTTTTGTTTCTATTCGAAGACATTTATACAATTTATTCGATTAATTTGATCGAATATATTCTAAAACGAGTGAAAGTTTTATGGAACAACATAATTTTTTGTTTCTATTCGAAGACATTTATACAATTTATTCGATGAATTTGACCGAATATATTCTAAAACGAGTGAAAGTTTTATGGAACAACATAATTTTTTGTTTCTATTCGAAGACATTTATACAATTTATTCGATTAATTTGACCGAATATATTCTAAAACGAGTGAAAGTTTTATGGAACAACATAATTTTTTGTTTCTATTCGAAGACATTTATACAATTTATTCGATGAATTTGACCGAATATATTCTAAAACGAGTGAAAGTTTTATGGAACAACATAATTTTTTGTTTCTATTCGAAGACATTTATACAATTTATTCGATTAATTTGATCGAATATATTCTAAAACGAGTGAAAGTTTTATGGAACAACATAATTTTTTGTTTCTATTCGAAGACATTTATACAATTTATTCGATGAATTTGACCGAATATATTCTAAAACGAGTGAAAGTTTTATGGAACAACATAATTTTTTGTTTCTATTCGAAGACATTTATACAATTTATTCGATGAATTTGACCGAATATATTCTAAAACGAGTGAAAGTTTTATGGAACAACATAATTTTTTGTTTCTATTCGAAGACATTTATACAATTTATTCGATGAATTTGACCGAATATATTCTAAAACGAGTGAAAGTTTTATGGAACAACATAATTTTTTGTTTCTATTCGAAGACATTTATACAATTTATTCGATTAATTTGACCGAATATATTCTAAAACAATTGAAAATTTTATGGAACAACATAATTTTTTGTTTCTATTCGAAGACATTTATACAATTTATTCGATGAATTTGACCGAATATATTCTAAAACGAGTGAAAGTTTTATGGAACAACATAATTTTTTGTTTCTATTCGAAGACATTTATACAATTTATTCGATGAATTTGACCGAATATATTCTAAAACAATTGAAAATTTTATGGAACAACATAATTTTTTGTTTCTATTCGAAGACATTTATACAATTTATTCGATTAATTTGACCGAATATATTCTAAAACAATTGAAAATTTTATGGAACAACATAATTTTTTGTTTCTATTCGAAGACATTTATACAATTTATCGATTAATTTGATCGAATATATTCTAAAACGAGTGAAAGTTTTATGGAACAACATAATTTTTTGTTTCTATTCGAAGACATTTATACAATTTATTCGATGAATTTGACCGAATATATTCTAAAACGAGTGAAAGTTTTATGGAACAACATAATTTTTTGTTTCTATTCGAAGACATTTATACAATTTATTCGATTAATTTGACCGAATATATTCTAAAACAATTGAAAATTTTATGGAACAACATAATTTTTTTTTCTATTCGAAGACATTTATACAATATATTCGATTAATTTGACCGAATATATTCTAAAACAATTGAAAATTTTATGGAACAACATAATTTTTTGTTTCTATTCGAAGACATTTATACAATTTATTCGATGAATTTGATCGAATATATTCTAAAACGAGTGAAAGTTTTAAGGAACAACATAATTTTTTGTTTCTATTCGAAGACATTTATACAATTTATTCGATGAATTTGATCGAATATATTCTAAAACGAGTGAAAGTTTTATGGAACAACATAATTTTTTGTTTCTATTCGAAGACATTTATACAATTTATTCGATGAATTTGATCGAATATATTCTAAAACGAGTGAAAGTTTTATGGAACAACATAATTTTTTGTTTCTATTCGAAGACATTTATACAATTTATTCGATGAATTTGATCGAATATATTCTAAAACGAGTGAAAGTTTTAAGGAACAACATAATTTTTTGTTTCTATTCGAAGACATTTATACAATTTATTCGATGAATTTGATCGAATATATTCTAAAACGAGTGAAAGTTTTATGGAACAACATAATTTTTTGTTTCTATTCGAAGACATTTATACAATTTATTCGATGAATTTGATCGAATATATTCTAAAACGAGTGAAAGTTTTATGGAACAACATAATTTTTTGTTTCTATTCGAAGACATTTATACAATTTATTCGATTAATTTGACCGAATATATTCTAAAACAATTGAAAATTTTATGGAACAACATAATTTTTTGTTTCTATTCGAAGACATTTATACAATTTATTCGATGAATTTGATCGAATATATTCTAAAACGAGTGAAAGTTTTAAGGAACAACATAATTTTTTGTTTCTATTCGAAGACATTTATACAATTTATTCGATGAATTTGATCGAATATATTCTAAAACGAGTGAAAGTTTTAAGGAACAACATAATTTTTTGTTTCTATTCGAAGACATTTATACAATTTATTCGATGAATTTGATCGAATATATTCTAAAACGAGTG
This sequence comes from Meloidogyne enterolobii, assembly GCA_963681835.1. Lineage (NCBI taxonomy): Eukaryota > Metazoa > Nematoda > Chromadorea > Rhabditida > Meloidogynidae > Meloidogyne > Meloidogyne enterolobii. Next base: position 110,907 of record CAVMJV010000217.1, read on the forward strand.
AAAGTTTTATGGAACAACATAATTTTTTGTTTCTATTCGAAGACATTTATACAATTTATTCGATGAATTTGATCGAATATATTCTAAAACGAGTGAAAGTTTTATGGAACAACATAATTTTTTGTTTCTATTCGAAGACATTTATACAATTTATTCGATGAATTTGATCGAATATATTCTAAAACGAGTGAAAGTTTTAAGGAACAACATAATTTTTTGTTTCTATTCGAAGACATTTATACAATTTATTCGATGAATTTGATCGAATATATTCTAAAACGAGTGAAAGTTTTATGGAACAACATAATTTTTTGTTTCTATTCGAAGACATTTATACAATTTATTCGATGAATTTGATCGAATATATTCTAAAACGAGTGAAAGTTTTATGGAACAACATAATTTTTTGTTTCTATTCGAAGACATTTATACAATTTATTCGATTAATTTGACCGAATATATTCTAAAACAATTGAAAATTTTATGGAACAACATAATTTTTTGTTTCTATTCGAAGACATTTATACAATTTATTCGATGAATTTGATCGAATATATTCTAAAACGAGTGAAAGTTTTAAGGAACAACATAATTTTTTGTTTCTATTCGAAGACATTTATACAATTTATTCGATGAATTTGATCGAATATATTCTAAAACGAGTGAAAGTTTTATGGAACAACATAATTTTTTGTTTCTATTCGAAGACATTTATACAATTTATTCGATTAATTTGACCGAATATATTCTAAAACAATTGAAAATTTTATGGAACAACATAATTTTTTGTTTCTATTCGAAGACATTTATACAATTTATTCGATGAATGTTGTTCCATAAAATTTTCAATTGTTTAAGAATATATTCGGTCAAATTAATCGAATAAATTGTATAAATGTCTTCGAATATTATTCGATGAATGTTGTTCCATAAAATTTTCAATTGTTTAAGAATATATTCGGTCAAATTAATCGAATAAATTGTATAAATGTCTTCGAATAGAAACAAAAAATTATGTTGTTCCATTTTTTGTTTCTATTCGAAGACATTTATACAATTTATTCGATGAATTTGATCGAATATATTCTAAAACAATTGAAAATTTTATGGAACAACATAATTTTTTGTTTCTATTCGAAGACATTTATACAATTTATTCGATTAATTTGACCGAATATATTCTAAAACAATTGAAAATTTTATGGAACAACATAATTTTTTGTTTCTATTCGAAGACATTTATACAATTTATTCGATTAATTTGACCGAATATATTCTAAAACAATTGAAAATTTTATGGAACAACATAATTTTTTGTTTCTATTCGAAGACATTTATACAATTTATTCGATGAATTTGATCGAATATATTCTAAAACAATTGAAAATTTTATGGAACAACATAATTTTTTGTTTCTATTCGAAGACAATTATACAATTTATTCGATTAATTTGACCGAATATATTCTAAAACGAGTGAAAGTTTTATGGAACAACATAATTTTTTGTTTCTATTCGAAGACATTTATACAATTTATTCGATTAATTTGACCGAATATATTCTAAAACAATTGAAAATTTTATGGAACAACATAATTTTTTGTTTCTATTCGAAGACATTTATACAATTTATTCGATGAATTTGATCGAATATATTCTAAAACGAGTGAAAGTTTTAAGGAACAACATAATTTTTTGTTTCTATTCGAAGACATTTATACAATTTATTCGATGAATTTGATCGAATATATTCTAAAACGAGTGAAAGTTTTATGGAACAACATAATTTTTTGTTTCTATTCGAAGACATTTATACAATTTATTCGATGAATTTGATCGAATATATTCTAAAACGAGTGAAAGTTTTATGGAACAACATAATTTTTTGTTTCTATTCGAAGACATTTATACAATTTATTCGATGAATTTGATCGAATATATTCTAAAACGAGTGAAAGTTTTAAGGAACAACATAATTTTTTGTTTCTATTCGAAGACATTTATACAATTTATTCGATGAATTTGATCGAATATATTCTAAAACGAGTGAAAGTTTTATGGAACAACATAATTTTTTGTTTCTATTCGAAGACATTTATACAATTTATTCGATGAATTTGATCGAATATATTCTAAAACGAGTGAAAGTTTTATGGAACAACATAATTTTTTGTTTCTATTCGAAGACATTTATACAATTTATTCGATTAATTTGACCGAATATATTCTAAAACAATTGAAAATTTTATGGAACAACATAATTTTTTGTTTCTATTCGAAGACATTTATACAATTTATTCGATGAATTTGATCGAATATATTCTAAAACGAGTGAAAGTTTTAAGGAACAACATAATTTTTTGTTTCTATTCGAAGACATTTATACAATTTATTCGATGAATTTGATCGAATATATTCTAAAACGAGTGAAAGTTTTAAGGAACAACATAATTTTTTGTTTCTATTCGAAGACATTTATACAATTTATTCGATGAATTTGATCGAATATATTCTAAAACGAGTGAAAGTTTTATGGAACAACATAATTTTTTGTTTCTATTCGAAGACATTTATACAATTTATTCGATGAATTTGATCGAATATATTCTAAAACGAGTGAAAGTTTTATGGAACAACATAATTTTTTGTTTCTATTCGAAGACATTTATACAATTTATTCGATGAATTTGATCGAATATATTCTAAAACGAGTGAAAGTTTTAAGGAACAACATAATTTTTTGTTTCTATTCGAAGACATTTATACAATTTATTCGATGAATTTGATCGAATATATTCTAAAACGAGTGAAAGTTTTATGGAACAACATAATTTTTTGTTTCTATTCGAAGACATTTATACAATTTATTCGATGAATTTGATCGAATATATTCTAAAACGAGTGAAAGTTTTATGGAACAACATAATTTTTTGTTTCTATTCGAAGACATTTATACAATTTATTCGATTAATTTGACCGAATATATTCTAAAACAATTGAAAATTTTATGGAACAACATAATTTTTTGTTTCTATTCGAAGACATTTATACAATTTATTCGATGAATTTGATCGAATATATTCTAAAACGAGTGAAAGTTTTAAGGAACAACATAATTTTTTGTTTCTATTCGAAGACATTTATACAATTTATTCGATGAATTTGATCGAATATATTCTAAAACGAGTGAAAGTTTTATGGAACAACATAATTTTTTGTTTCTATTCGAAGACATTTATACAATTTATTCGATGAATTTGATCGAATATATTCTAAAACGAGTGAAAGTTTTATGGAACAACATAATTTTTTGTTTCTATTCGAAGACATTTATACAATTTATTCGATTAATTTGACCGAATATATTCTAAAACAATTGAAAATTTTATGGAACAACATAATTTTTTGTTTCTATTCGAAGACATTTATACAATTTATTCGATGAATTTGATCGAATATATTCTAAAACGAGTGAAAGTTTTAAGGAACAACATAATTTTTTGTTTCTATTCGAAGACATTTATACAATTTATTCGATGAATTTGATCGAATATATTCTAAAACGAGTGAAAGTTTTAAGGAACAACATAATTTTTTGTTTCTATTCGAAGACATTTATACAATTTATTCGATGAATTTGATCGAATATATTCTAAAACGAGTGAAAGTTTTATGGAACAACATAATTTTTTGTTTCTATTCGAAGACATTTATACAATTTATTCGATGAATTTGATCGAATATATTCTAAAACGAGTGAAAGTTTTATGGAACAACATAATTTTTTGTTTCTATTCGAAGACATTTATACAATTTATTCGATGAATTTGATCGAATATATTCTAAAACGAGTGAAAGTTTTAAGGAACAACATAATTTTTTGTTTCTATTCGAAGACATTTATACAATTTATTCGATGAATTTGATCGAATATATTCTAAAACGAGTGAAAGTTTTATGGAACAACATAATTTTTTGTTTCTATTCGAAGACATTTATACAATTTATTCGATGAATTTGATCGAATATATTCTAAAACGAGTGAAAGTTTTATGGAACAACATAATTTTTTGTTTCTATTCGAAGACATTTATACAATTTATTCGATTAATTTGACCGAATATATTCTAAAACAATTGAAAATTTTATGGAACAACATAATTTTTTGTTTCTATTCGAAGACATTTATACAATTTATTCGATGAATTTGATCGAATATATTCTAAAACGAGTGAAAGTTTTAAGGAACAACATAATTTTTTGTTTCTATTCGAAGACATTTATACAATTTATTCGATGAATTTGATCGAATATATTCTAAAACGAGTGAAAGTTTTATGGAACAACATAATTTTTTGTTTCTATTCGAAGACATTTATACAATTTATTCGATTAATTTGACCGAATATATTCTAAAACAATTGAAAATTTTATGGAACAACATAATTTTTTGTTTCTATTCGAAGACATTTATACAATTTATTCGATGAATGTTGTTCCATAAAATTTTCAATTGTTTAAGAATATATTCGGTCAAATTAATCGAATAAATTGTATAAATGTCTTCGAATATTATTCGATGAATGTTGTTCCATAAAATTTTCAATTGTTTAAGAATATATTCGGTCAAATTAATCGAATAAATTGTATAAATGTCTTCGAATAGAAACAAAAAATTATGTTGTTCCATTTTTTGTTTCTATTCGAAGACATTTATACAATTTATTCGATGAATTTGATCGAATATATTCTAAAACAATTGAAAATTTTATGGAACAACATAATTTTTTGTTTCTATTCGAAGACATTTATACAATTTATTCGATTAATTTGACCGAATATATTCTAAAACAATTGAAAATTTTATGGAACAACATAATTTTTTGTTTCTATTCGAAGACATTTATACAATTTATTCGATTAATTTGACCGAATATATTCTAAAACAATTGAAAATTTTATGGAACAACATAATTTTTTGTTTCTATTCGAAGACATTTATACAATTTATTCGATGAATTTGATCGAATATATTCTAAAACAATTGAAAATTTTATGGAACAACATAATTTTTTGTTTCTATTCGAAGACAATTATACAATTTATTCGATTAATTTGACCGAATATATTCTAAAACGAGTGAAAGTTTTATGGAACAACATAATTTTTTGTTTCTATTCGAAGACATTTATACAATTTATTCGATTAATTTGACCGAATATATTCTAAAACGAGTGAAAATTTTATGGAACAACATAATTTTTTGTTTCTATTCGAAGACATTTATACAATTTATTCGATTAATTTGACCGAATATATTCTAAAACGAGTGAAAATTTTATGGAACAACATAATTTTTTGTTTATATTCGAAGACATTTATACAATTTATTCGATTAATTTGACCGAATATATTCTAAAACGAGTGAAAATTTTATGGAACAACATAATTTTTTGTTTCTATTCGAAGACATTTATACAATTTATTCGATTAATTTGACCGAATATATTCTAAAACGAGTGAAAATTTTATGGAACAACATAATTTTTTGTTTCTATTCGAAGACATTTATACAATTTATTCGATTAATTTGACCGAATATATTCTAAAACGAGTGAAAATTTTATGGAACAACATAATTTTTTGTTTCTATTCGAAGACATTTATACAATTTATTCGATTAATTTGACCGAATATATTCTAAAACGAGTGAAAGTTTTAAGGAACAACATAATTTTTTGTTTCTATTCGAAGACATTTATACAATTTATTCGATGAATTTGATCGAATATATTCTAAAACGAGTGAAAGTTTTATGGAACAACATAATTTTTTGTTTCTATTCGAAGACATTTATACAATTTATTCGATTAATTTGACCGAATATATTCTAAAACGAGTGAAAATTTTATGGAACAACATAATTTTTTGTTTATATTCGAAGACATTTATACAATTTATTCGATTAATTTGACCGAATATATTCTAAAACGAGTGAAAATTTTATGGAACAACATAATTTTTTGTTTCTATTCGAAGACATTTATACAATTTATTCGATTAATTTGACCGAATATATTCTAAAACGAGTGAAAATTTTATGGAACAACATAATTTTTTGTTTCTATTCGAAGACATTTATACAATTTATTCGATTAATTTGACCGAATATATTCTAAAACGAGTGAAAATTTTATGGAACAACATAATTTTTTGTTTCTATTCGAAGACATTTATACAATTTATTCGATTAATTTGACCGAATATATTCTAAAACGAGTGAAAGTTTTAAGGAACAACATAATTTTTTGTTTCTATTCGAAGACATTTATACAATTTATTCGATGAATTTGATCGAATATATTCTAAAACGAGTGAAAGTTTTATGGAACAACATAATTTTTTGTTTCTATTCGAAGACATTTATACAATTTATTCGATTAATTTGACCGAATATATTCTAAAACGAGTGAAAGTTTTAAGGAACAACATAATTTTTTGTTTCTATTCGAAGACATTTATACAATTTATTCGATGAATTTGATCGAATATATTCTAAAACGAGTGAAAGTTTTATGGAACAACATAATTTTTTGTTTCTATTCGAAGACATTTATACAATTTATTCGATGAATTTGATCGAATATATTCTAAAACGAGTGAAAGTTTTAAGGAACAACATAATTTTTTGTTTCTATTCGAAGACATTTATACAATTTATTCGATGAATTTGATCGAATATATTCTAAAACGAGTGAAAGTTTTATGGAACAACATAATTTTTTGTTTCTATTCGAAGACATTTATACAATTTATTCGATGAATTTGATCGAATATATTCTAAAACGAGTGAAAGTTTTATGGAACAACATAATTTTTTGTTTCTATTCGAAGACATTTATACAATTTATTCGATTAATTTGACCGAATATATTCTAAAACAATTGAAAATTTTATGGAACAACATAATTTTTTGTTTCTATTCGAAGACATTTATACAATTTATTCGATGAATTTGATCGAATATATTCTAAAACGAGTGAAAGTTTTAAGGAACAACATAATTTTTTGTTTCTATTCGAAGACATTTATACAATTTATTCGATGAATTTGATCGAATATATTCTAAAACGAGTGAAAGTTTTAAGGAACAACATAATTTTTTGTTTCTATTCGAAGACATTTATACAATTTATTCGATGAATTTGATCGAATATATTCTAAAACGAGTGAAAGTTTTATGGAACAACATAATTTTTTGTTTCTATTCGAAGACATTTATACAATTTATTCGATGAATTTGATCGAATATATTCTAAAACGAGTGAAAGTTTTATGGAACAACATAATTTTTTGTTTCTATTCGAAGACATTTATACAATTTATTCGATGAATTTGATCGAATATATTCTAAAACGAGTGAAAGTTTTAAGGAACAACATAATTTTTTGTTTCTATTCGAAGACATTTATACAATTTATTCGATGAATTTGATCGAATATATTCTAAAACGAGTGAAAGTTTTATGGAACAACATAATTTTTTGTTTCTATTCGAAGACATTTATACAATTTATTCGATGAATTTGATCGAATATATTCTAAAACGAGTGAAAGTTTTATGGAACAACATAATTTTTTGTTTCTATTCGAAGACATTTATACAATTTATTCGATTAATTTGACCGAATATATTCTAAAACAATTGAAAATTTTATGGAACAACATAATTTTTTGTTTCTATTCGAAGACATTTATACAATTTATTCGATGAATTTGATCGAATATATTCTAAAACGAGTGAAAGTTTTAAGGAACAACATAATTTTTTGTTTCTATTCGAAGACATTTATACAATTTATTCGATGAATTTGATCGAATATATTCTAAAACGAGTGAAAGTTTTATGGAACAACATAATTTTTTGTTTCTATTCGAAGACATTTATACAATTTATTCGATTAATTTGACCGAATATATTCTAAAACAATTGAAAATTTTATGGAACAACATAATTTTTTGTTTCTATTCGAAGACATTTATACAATTTATTCGATGAATGTTGTTCCATAAAATTTTCAATTGTTTAAGAATATATTCGGTCAAATTAATCGAATAAATTGTATAAATGTCTTCGAATATTATTCGATGAATGTTGTTCCATAAAATTTTCAATTGTTTAAGAATATATTCGGTCAAATTAATCGAATAAATTGTATAAATGTCTTCGAATAGAAACAAAAAATTATGTTGTTCCATTTTTTGTTTCTATTCGAAGACATTTATACAATTTATTCGATGAATTTGATCGAATATATTCTAAAACAATTGAAAATTTTATGGAACAACATAATTTTTTGTTTCTATTCGAAGACATTTATACAATTTATTCGATTAATTTGACCGAATATATTCTAAAACAATTGAAAATTTTATGGAACAACATAATTTTTTGTTTCTATTCGAAGACATTTATACAATTTATTCGATTAATTTGACCGAATATATTCTAAAACAATTGAAAATTTTATGGAACAACATAATTTTTTGTTTCTATTCGAAGACATTTATACAATTTATTCGATGAATTTGATCGAATATATTCTAAAACAATTGAAAATTTTATGGAACAACATAATTTTTTGTTTCTATTCGAAGACAATTATACAATTTATTCGATTAATTTGACCGAATATATTCTAAAACGAGTGAAAGTTTTATGGAACAACATAATTTTTTGTTTCTATTCGAAGACATTTATACAATTTATTCGATTAATTTGACCGAATATATTCTAAAACGAGTGAAAATTTTATGGAACAACATAATTTTTTGTTTCTATTCGAAGACATTTATACAATTTATTCGATTAATTTGACCGAATATATTCTAAAACGAGTGAAAATTTTATGGAACAACATAATTTTTTGTTTATATTCGAAGACATTTATACAATTTATTCGATTAATTTGACCGAATATATTCTAAAACGAGTGAAAATTTTATGGAACAACATAATTTTTTGTTTCTATTCGAAGACATTTATACAATTTATTCGATTAATTTGACCGAATATATTCTAAAACGAGTGAAAATTTTATGGAACAACATAATTTTTTGTTTCTATTCGAAGACATTTATACAATTTATTCGATTAATTTGACCGAATATATTCTAAAACGAGTGAAAATTTTATGGAACAACATAATTTTTTGTTTCTATTCGAAGACATTTATACAATTTATTCGATTAATTTGACCGAATATATTCTAAAACGAGTGAAAATTTTATGGAACAACATAATTTTTTGTTTCTATTCGAAGACATTTATACAATTTATTCGATTAATTTGACCGAATATATTCTAAAACAATTGAAAATTTTATGGAACAACATAATTTTTTGTTTATATTCGAAGACATTTATACAATTTATTCGATTAATTTGACCGAATATATTCTAAAACGAGTGAAAATTTTATGGAACAACATAATTTTTTGTTTCTATTCGAAGTCATTTATACAATTTATTCGATGAATTTGACCGAATATATTCTAAAACGAGTGAAAGTTTTATGGAACAACATAATTTTTTGTTTCTATTCGAAGACATTTATACAATTTATTCGATTAATTTGACCGAATATATTCTAAAACAATTGAAAATTTTATGGAACAACATAATTTTTTGTTTCTATTCGAAGACATTTATACAATTTATTCGATTAATTTGACCGAATATATTCTAAAACAATTGAAAATTTTATGGAACAACATAATTTTTTGTTTCTATTCGAAGACATTTATACAATTTATTCGATTAATTTGACCGAATATATTCTAAAACAATTGAAAATTTTATGGAACAACATAATTTTTTGTTTCTATTCGAAGACATTTATACAATTTATTCGATGAATTTGATCGAATATATTCTAAAACAATTGAAAATTTTATGGAACAACATAATTTTTTGTTTCTATTCGAAGACATTTATACAATTTATTCGATTAATTTGACCGAATATATTCTAAAACGAGTGAAAGTTTTATGGAACAACATAATTTTTTGTTTCTATTCGAAGACATTTATACAATTTATTCGATTAATTTGACCGAATATATTCTAAAACGAGTGAAAATTTTATGGAACAACATAATTTTTTGTTTCTATTCGAAGACATTTATACAATTTATTCGATTAATTTGACCGAATATATTCTAAAACGAGTGAAAATTTTATGGAACAACATAATTTTTTGTTTATATTCGAAGACATTTATACAATTTATTCGATTAATTTGACCGAATATATTCTAAAACGAGTGAAAATTTTATGGAACAACATAATTTTTTGTTTATATTCGAAGACATTTATACAATTTATTCGATTAATTTGACCGAATATATTCTAAAACGAGTGAAAATTTTATGGAACAACATAATTTTTTGTTTCTATTCGAAGACATTTATACAATTTATTCGATTAATTTGACCGAATATATTCTAAAACGAGTGAAAATTTTATGGAACAACATAATTTTTTGTTTCTATTCGAAGACATTTATACAATTTATTCGATTAATTTGACCGAATATATTCTAAAACGAGTGAAAATTTTATGGAACAACATAATTTTTTGTTTCTATTCGAAGACATTTATACAATTTATTCGATTAATTTGACCGAATATATTCTAAAACGAGTGAAAGTTTTATGGAACAACATAATTTTTTGTTTCTATTCGAAGACATTTATACAATTTATTCGATTAATTTGACCGAATATATTCTAAAACAATTGAAAATTTTATGGAACAACATAATTTTTTTTCTATTCGAAGACATTTATACAATTTATTCGATTAATTTGACCGAATATATTCTAAAACAATTGAAAATTTTATGGAACAACATAATTTTTTGTTTCTATTCGAAGACATTTATACAATTTATTCGATGAATTTGATCGAATATATTCTAAAACGAGTGAAAGTTTTATGGAACAACATAATTTTTTGTTTCTATTCGAAGACATTTATACAATTTATTCGATGAATTTGATCGAATATATTCTAAAACGAGTGAAAGTTTTATGGAACAACATAATTTTTTGTTTCTATTCGAAGACATTTATACAATTTATTCGATTAATTTGACCGAATATATTCTAAAACAATTGAAAATTTTATGGAACAACATAATTTTTTGTTTCTATTCGAAGACATTTATACAATTTATTCGATGAATGTTGTTCCATAAAATTTTCAATTGTTTAAGAATATATTCGGTCAAATTAATCGAATAAATTGTATAAATGTCTTCGAATAGAAACAAAAAATTATGTTGTTCCATTTTTTGTTTCTATTCGAAGACATTTATACAATTTATTCGATGAATTTGATCGAATATATTCTAAAACAATTGAAAATTTTATGGAACAACATAATTTTTTGTTTCTATTCGAAGACATTTATACAATTTATTCGATTAATTTGACCGAATATATTCTAAAACAATTGAAAATTTTATGGAACAACATAATTTTTTGTTTCTATTCGAAGACATTTATACAATTTATTCGATGAATTTGATCGAATATATTCTAAAACAATTGAAAATTTTATGGAACAACATAATTTTTTGTTTCTATTCGAAGACATTTATACAATTTATTCGATTAATTTGACCGAATATATTCTAAAACGAGTGAAAGTTTTATGGAACAACATAATTTTTTGTTTCTATTCGAAGACATTTATACAATTTATTCGATTAATTTGACCGAATATATTCTAAAACGAGTGAAAATTTTATGGAACAACATAATTTTTTGTTTCTATTCGAAGACATTTATACAATTTATTCGATTAATTTGACCGAATATATTCTAAAACGAGTGAAAATTTTATGGAACAACATAATTTTTTGTTTATATTCGAAGACATTTATACAATTTATTCGATTAATTTGACCGAATATATTCTAAAACGAGTGAAAATTTTATGGAACAACATAATTTTTTGTTTATATTCGAAGACATTTATACAATTTATTCGATTAATTTGACCGAATATATTCTAAAACGAGTGAAAATTTTATGGAACAACATAATTTTTTGTTTCTATTCGAAGACATTTATACAATTTATTCGATTAATTTGACCGAATATATTCTAAAACGAGTGAAAATTTTATGGAACAACATAATTTTTTGTTTCTATTCGAAGACATTTATACAATTTATTCGATTAATTTGACCGAATATATTCTAAAACGAGTGAAAATTTTATGGAACAACATAATTTTTTGTTTCTATTCGAAGACATTTATACAATTTATTCGATTAATTTGACCGAATATATTCTAAAACGAGTGAAAGTTTTATGGAACAACATAATTTTTTGTTTCTATTCGAAGACATTTATACAATTTATTCGATTAATTTGACCGAATATATTCTAAAACAATTGAAAATTTTATGGAACAACATAATTTTTTTTCTATTCGAAGACATTTATACAATTTATTCGATTAATTTGACCGAATATATTCTAAAACAATTGAAAATTTTATGGAACAACATAATTTTTTGTTTCTATTCGAAGACATTTATACAATTTATTCGATGAATTTGATCGAATATATTCTAAAACGAGTGAAAGTTTTATGGAACAACATAATTTTTTGTTTCTATTCGAAGACATTTATACAATTTATTCGATTAATTTGACCGAATATATTCTAAAACAATTGAAAATTTTATGGAACAACATAATTTTTTGTTTCTATTCGAAGACATTTATACAATTTATTCGATGAATTTGATCGAATATATTCTAAAACGAGTGAAAGTTTTATGGAACAACATAATTTTTTGTTTCTATTCGAAGACATTTATACAATTTATTCGATTAATTTGACCGAATATATTCTAAAACAATTGAAAATTTTATGGAACAACATAATTTTTTGTTTCTATTCGAAGACATTTATACAATTTATTCGATAAATGTTGTTCCATAAAATTTTCAATTGTTTAAGAATATATTCGGTCAAATTAATCGAATAAATTGTATAAATGTCTTCGAATAGAAACAAAAAATTATGTTGTTCCATTTTTTGTTTCTATTCGAAGACATTTATACAATTTATTCGATGAATTTGATCGAATATATTCTAAAACAATTGAAAATTTTATGGAACAACATAATTTTTTGTTTCTATTCGAAGACATTTATACAATTTATTCGATTAATTTGACCGAATATATTCTAAAACAATTGAAAATTTTATGGAACAACATAATTTTTTGTTTCTATTCGAAGACATTTATACAATTTATTCGATGAATTTGATCGAATATATTCTAAAACAATTGAAAATTTTATGGAACAACATAATTTTTTGTTTCTATTCGAAGACATTTATACAATTTATTCGATTAATTTGACCGAATATATTCTAAAACGAGTGAAAGTTTTATGGAACAACATAATTTTTTGTTTCTATTCGAAGACATTTATACAATTTATTCGATTAATTTGACCGAATATATTCTAAAACGAGTGAAAATTTTATGGAACAACATAATTTTTTGTTTCTATTCGAAGACATTTATACAATTTATTCGATTAATTTGACCGAATATATTCTAAAACGAGTGAAAATTTTATGGAACAACATAATTTTTTGTTTATATTCGAAGACATTTATACAATTTATTCGATTAATTTGACCGAATATATTCTAAAACGAGTGAAAATTTTATGGAACAACATAATTTTTTGTTTATATTCGAAGACATTTATACAATTTATTCGATTAATTTGACCGAATATATTCTAAAACGAGTGAAAATTTTATGGAACAACATAATTTTTTGTTTCTATTCGAAGACATTTATACAATTTATTCGATTAATTTGACCGAATATATTCTAAAACGAGTGAAAATTTTATGGAACAACATAATTTTTTGTTTCTATTCGAAGACATTTATACAATTTATTCGATTAATTTGACCGAATATATTCTAAAACGAGTGAAAATTTTATGGAACAACATAATTTTTTGTTTCTATTCGAAGACATTTATACAATTTATTCGATTAATTTGACCGAATATATTCTAAAACGAGTGAAAGTTTTATGGAACAACATAATTTTTTGTTTCTATTCGAAGACATTTATACAATTTATTCGATTAATTTGACCGAATATATTCTAAAACAATTGAAAATTTTATGGAACAACATAATTTTTTTTCTATTCGAAGACATTTATACAATTTATTCGATTAATTTGACCGAATATATTCTAAAACAATTGAAAATTTTATGGAACAACATAATTTTTTGTTTCTATTCGAAGACATTTATACAATTTATTCGATGAATTTGATCGAATATATTCTAAAACGAGTGAAAGTTTTATGGAACAACATAATTTTTTGTTTCTATTCGAAGACATTTATACAATTTATTCGATTAATTTGACCGAATATATTCTAAAACAATTGAAAATTTTATGGAACAACATAATTTTTTGTTTCTATTCGAAGACATTTATACAATTTATTCGATGAATTTGATCGAATATATTCTAAAACGAGTGAAAGTTTTATGGAACAACATAATTTTTTGTTTCTATTCGAAGACATTTATACAATTTATTCGATGAATTTGATCGAATATATTCTAAAACGAGTGAAAGTTTTATGGAACAACATAATTTTTTGTTTCTATTCGAAGACATTTATACAATTTATTCGATTAATTTGACCGAATATATTCTAAAACAATTGAAAATTTTATGGAACAACATAATTTTTTGTTTCTATTCGAAGACATTTATACAATTTATTCGATGAATGTTGTTCCATAAAATTTTCAATTGTTTAAGAATATATTCGGTCAAATTAATCGAATAAATTGTATAAATGTCTTCGAATAGAAACAAAAAATTATGTTGTTCCATTTTTTGTTTCTATTCGAAGACATTTATACAATTTATTCGATGAATTTGATCGAATATATTCTAAAACAATTGAAAATTTTATGGAACAACATAATTTTTTGTTTCTATTCGAAGACATTTATACAATTTATTCGATTAATTTGACCGAATATATTCTAAAACAATTGAAAATTTTATGGAACAACATAATTTTTTGTTTCTATTCGAAGACATTTATACAATTTATTCGATTAATTTGACCGAATATATTCTAAAACAATTGAAAATTTTATGGAACAACATAATTTTTTGTTTCTATTCGAAGACATTTATACAATTTATTCGATGAATTTGATCGAATATATTCTAAAACAATTGAAAATTTTATGGAACAACATAATTTTTTGTTTCTATTCGAAGACATTTATACAATTTATTCGATTAATTTGACCGAATATATTCTAAAACGAGTGAAAGTTTTATGGAACAACATAATTTTTTGTTTCTATTCGAAGACATTTATACAATTTATTCGATGAATTTGATCGAATATATTCTAAAACAATTGAAAATTTTATGGAACAACATAATTTTTTGTTTCTATTCGAAGACATTTATACAATTTATTCGATTAATTTGACCGAATATATTCTAAAACAATTGAAAATTTTATGGAACAACATAATTTTTTGTTTCTATTCGAAGACATTTATACAATTTATTCGATGAATTTGATCGAATATATTCTAAAACAATTGAAAATTTTATGGAACAACATAATTTTTTGTTTCTATTCGAAGACATTTATACAATTTATTCGATTAATTTGACCGAATATATTCTAAAACGAGTGAAAGTTTTATGGAACAACATAATTTTTTGTTTCTATTCGAAGACATTTATACAATTTATTCGATTAATTTGACCGAATATATTCTAAAACGAGTGAAAATTTTATGGAACAACATAATTTTTTGTTTCTATTCGAAGACATTTATACAATTTATTCGATTAATTTGACCGAATATATTCTAAAACGAGTGAAAATTTTATGGAACAACATAATTTTTTGTTTATATTCGAAGACATTTATACAATTTATTCGATGAATTTGATCGAATATATTCTAAAACGAGTGAAAGTTTTATGGAACAACATAATTTTTTGTTTCTATTCGAAGACATTTATACAATTTATTCGATTAATTTGACCGAATATATTCTAAAACAATTGAAAATTTTATGGAACAACATAATTTTTTGTTTCTATTCGAAGACATTTATACAATTTATTCGATGAATTTGATCGAATATATTCTAAAACGAGTGAAAGTTTTATGGAACAACATAATTTTTTGTTTCTATTCGAAGACATTTATACAATTTATTCGATGAATTTGATCGAATATATTCTAAAACGAGTGAAAGTTTTATGGAACAACATAATTTTTTGTTTCTATTCGAAGACATTTATACAATTTATTCGATTAATTTGACCGAATATATTCTAAAACAATTGAAAATTTTATGGAACAACATAATTTTTTGTTTCTATTCGAAGACATTTATACAATTTATTCGATGAATGTTGTTCCATAAAATTTTCAATTGTTTAAGAATATATTCGGTCAAATTAATCGAATAAATTGTATAAATGTCTTCGAATAGAAACAAAAAATTATGTTGTTCCATTTTTTGTTTCTATTCGAAGACATTTATACAATTTATTCGATGAATTTGATCGAATATATTCTAAAACAATTGAAAATTTTATGGAACAACATAATTTTTTGTTTCTATTCGAAGACATTTATACAATTTATTCGATTAATTTGACCGAATATATTCTAAAACAATTGAAAATTTTATGGAACAACATAATTTTTTGTTTCTATTCGAAGACATTTATACAATTTATTCGATTAATTTGACCGAATATATTCTAAAACAATTGAAAATTTTATGGAACAACATAATTTTTTGTTTCTATTCGAAGACATTTATACAATTTATTCGATGAATTTGATCGAATATATTCTAAAACAATTGAAAATTTTATGGAACAACATAATTTTTTGTTTCTATTCGAAGACATTTATACAATTTATTCGATTAATTTGACCGAATATATTCTAAAACGAGTGAAAGTTTTATGGAACAACATAATTTTTTGTTTCTATTCGAAGACATTTATACAATTTATTCGATGAATTTGATCGAATATATTCTAAAACAATTGAAAATTTTATGGAACAACATAATTTTTTGTTTCTATTCGAAGACATTTATACAATTTATTCGATTAATTTGACCGAATATATTCTAAAACAATTGAAAATTTTATGGAACAACATAATTTTTTGTTTCTATTCGAAGACATTTATACAATTTATTCGATGAATTTGATCGAATATATTCTAAAACAATTGAAAATTTTATGGAACAACATAATTTTTTGTTTCTATTCGAAGACATTTATACAATTTATTCGATTAATTTGACCGAATATATTCTAAAACGAGTGAAAGTTTTATGGAACAACATAATTTTTTGTTTCTATTCGAAGACATTTATACAATTTATTCGATTAATTTGACCGAATATATTCTAAAACGAGTGAAAATTTTATGGAACAACATAATTTTTTGTTTCTATTCGAAGACATTTATACAATTTATTCGATTAATTTGACCGAATATATTCTAAAACGAGTGAAAATTTTATGGAACAACATAATTTTTTGTTTATATTCGAAGACATTTATACAATTTATTCGATTAATTTGACCGAATATATTCTAAAACGAGTGAAAATTTTATGGAACAACATAATTTTTTGTTTATATTCGAAGACATTTATACAATTTATTCGATTAATTTGACCGAATATATTCTAAAACGAGTGAAAATTTTATGGAACAACATAATTTTTTGTTTCTATTCGAAGACATTTATACAATTTATTCGATTAATTTGACCGAATATATTCTAAAACGAGTGAAAATTTTATGGAACAACATAATTTTTTGTTTCTATTCGAAGACATTTATACAATTTATTCGATTAATTTGACCGAATATATTCTAAAACGAGTGAAAATTTTATGGAACAACATAATTTTTTGTTTCTATTCGAAGACATTTATACAATTTATTCGATTAATTTGACCGAATATATTCTAAAACGAGTGAAAGTTTTATGGAACAACATAATTTTTTGTTTCTATTCGAAGACATTTATACAATTTATTCGATTAATTTGACCGAATATATTCTAAAACAATTGAAAATTTTATGGAACAACATAATTTTTTTTCTATTCGAAGACATTTATACAATTTATTCGATTAATTTGACCGAATATATTCTAAAACAATTGAAAATTTTATGGAACAACATAATTTTTTGTTTCTATTCGAAGACATTTATACAATTTATTCGATGAATTTGATCGAATATATTCTAAAACGAGTGAAAGTTTTATGGAACAACATAATTTTTTGTTTCTATTCGAAGACATTTATACAATTTATTCGATTAATTTGACCGAATATATTCTAAAACAATTGAAAATTTTATGGAACAACATAATTTTTTGTTTCTATTCGAAGACATTTATACAATTTATTCGATGAATTTGATCGAATATATTCTAAAACGAGTGAAAGTTTTATGGAACAACATAATTTTTTGTTTCTATTCGAAGACATTTATACAATTTATTCGATGAATTTGATCGAATATATTCTAAAACGAGTGAAAGTTTTATGGAACAACATAATTTTTTGTTTCTATTCGAAGACATTTATACAATTTATTCGATTAATTTGACCGAATATATTCTAAAACAATTGAAAATTTTATGGAACAACATAATTTTTTGTTTCTATTCGAAGACATTTATACAATTTATTCGATGAATGTTGTTCCATAAAATTTTCAATTGTTTAAGAATATATTCGGTCAAATTAATCGAATAAATTGTATAAATGTCTTCGAATAGAAACAAAAAATTATGTTGTTCCATTTTTTGTTTCTATTCGAAGACATTTATACAATTTATTCGATGAATTTGATCGAATATATTCTAAAACAATTGAAAATTTTATGGAACAACATAATTTTTTGTTTCTATTCGAAGACATTTATACAATTTATTCGATTAATTTGACCGAATATATTCTAAAACAATTGAAAATTTTATGGAACAACATAATTTTTTGTTTCTATTCGAAGACATTTATACAATTTATTCGATTAATTTGACCGAATATATTCTAAAACAATTGAAAATTTTATGGAACAACATAATTTTTTGTTTCTATTCGAAGACATTTATACAATTTATTCGATGAATTTGATCGAATATATTCTAAAACAATTGAAAATTTTATGGAACAACATAATTTTTTGTTTCTATTCGAAGACATTTATACAATTTATTCGATTAATTTGACCGAATATATTCTAAAACGAGTGAAAGTTTTATGGAACAACATAATTTTTTGTTTCTATTCGAAGACATTTATACAATTGATTCGATTAATTTGACCGAATATATTCTAAAACGAGTGAAAATTTTATGGAACAACATAATTTTTTGTTTCTATTCGAAGACATTTATACAATTTATTCGATTAATTTGACCGAATATATTCTAAAACGAGTGAAAATTTTATGGAATGACATAATTTTTTGTTTATATTCGAAGACATTTATACAATTTATTCGATTAATTTGACCGAATATATTCTAAAACGAGTGAAAATTTTATGGAACAACATAATTTTTTGTTTCTATTCGAAGACATTTATACAATTTATTCGATTAATTTGACCGAATATATTCTAAAACGAGTGAAAATTTTATGGAACAACATAATTTTTTGTTTCTATTCGAAGACATTTATACAATTTATTCGATTAATTTGACCGAATATATTCTAAAACGAGTGAAAATTTTATGGAACAACATAATTTTTTGTTTCTATTCGAAGACATTTATACAATTTATTCGATTAATTTGACCGAATATATTCTAAAACGAGTGAAAATTTTATGGAACAACATAATTTTTTGTTTCTATTCGAAGACATTTATACAATTTATTCGATGAATTTGACCGAATATATTCTAAAACGAGTGAAAGTTTTATGGAACAACATAATTTTTTGTTTCTATTCGAAGACATTTATACAATTTATTCGATTAATTTGACCGAATATATTCTAAAACGAGTGAAAGTTTTATGGAACAACATAATTCTTTGTTTCTATTCGAAGACATTTATACAATTTATTCGATGAATTTGACCGAATATATTCTAAAACGAGTGAAAGTTTTATGGAACAACATAATTTTTTGTTTTTATTCGAAGACATTTATACAATTTATTCGATGAATTTGACCGAATATATTCTAAAACGAGTGAAAGTTTTATGGAACAACATAATTTTTTGTTTCTATTCGAAGACATTTATACAATTTATTCGATGAATTTGACCGAATATATTCTAAAACGAGTGAAAATTTTATTGTCAAACATAATTTTTTGTTTCTATTCGAAGACATTTATACAATTTATTCGATTAATTTGACCGAATATATTCTAAAACGAGTGAAAATTTTATTGTCAAACATAATTTATTGTTTCTATTCGAAGACATTTATACAATTTATTCGATTAATTTGACCGAATATATTCTAAAACGAGTGAAAATTTTATTGTCAAACATAATTTATTGTTTCTATTCGAAGACATTTATACAATTTATTCGATTAATTTGACCGAATATATTCTAAAACGAGTGAAAATTTTATTGTCAAACATAATTTTTTGTTTCTATTCGAAAACATTTATACAATTTATTCGATTAATTTGACCGAATATATTCTAAAACGAGTGAAAATTTTATGGTCAAACATAATTTTTTGTTTCTATTCGAAGACATTTATACAATTTATTCGATTAATTTACCGATTTATATTCTAAAACGAGTGAAAATTTTATTGTCAAACATAATTTTTTGTTTCTATTCGAAGACATTTATACAATTTATTCGATTAATTTACCGATTATATTCTAAAACGAGTGAAAATTTTATTGTCAAACATAATTTTTTGTTTCTATTCGAAGACATTTATACAATTTATTCGATTAATTTGACCGAATATATTCTAAAACGAGTGAAAATTTTATTGTCAAACATAATTTATTGTTTCTATTCGAAGACATTTATACAATTTATTCGATTAATTTGACCGAATATATTCTAAAACGAGTGAAAATTTTATTGTCAAACATAATTTATTGTTTCTATTCGAAGACATTTATACAATTTATTCGATTAATTTGACCGAATATATTCTAGAACGAGTGAAAATTTTATTGTCAAACATAATTTTTTGTTTCTATTCGAAGACATTTATACAATTTATTCGATTAATTTGACCGAATATATTCTAAAACGAGTGAAAATTTTATGGTCAAACATAATTTTTTGTTTCTATTCGAAGACATTTATACAATTTATTCATTTAATTTGACCGAATATATTCTAAAACGAGTGAAAGTTTTATGGAACAACATAATTTTTTGTTTCTATTCGAAGACATTTATACAATTTATTCATTTAATTTGACCGAATATATTCTAAAACGAGTGAAAGTTTTATGGAACAACATAATTTTTTGTTTCTATTCGAAGACATTTATACAATTTATTCATTTAATTTGACCGAATATATTCTAAAACGAGTGAAAATTTTATGGTCAAACATAATTTTTTGTTTCTATTCGAAGACATTTATACAATTTATTCATTTAATTTGACCGAATATATTCTAAAACGAGTGAAAATTTTATGGTCAAACATAATTTTTTGTTTCTATTCGAAGACATTTATACAATTTATTCATTTAATTTGACCGAATATATTCTAAAACGAGTGAAAATTTTATGGTCAAACATAATTTTTTGTTTCTATTCGAAGACATTTATACAATTTATTCATTTAATTTGACCGAATATATTCTAAAACGAGTGAAAATTTTATGGTCAAACATAATTTTTTGTTTCTATTCGAAGACATTTATACAATTTATTCGATTAATTTGACCGAATATATTCTAAAACGAGTGAAAATTTTATGGTCAAACATAATTTTTTGTTTCTATTCGAAGACATTTATACAATTTATTCGATTAATTTGACCGAATATATTCTAAAACGAGTGAAAATTTTATGGTCAAACATAATTTTTTGTTTCTATTCGAAGACATTTATACAATTTATTCGATGAATTTGATCGAATATATTCTAAAACAATTGAAAATTTTATGGAACAACATAATTTTTTGTTTCTATTCGAAGACATTTATACAATTTATTCGATTAATTTGACCGAATATATTCTAAAACAATTGAAAATTTTATGGAACAACATAATTTTTTGTTTCTATTCGAAGACATTTATACAATTTATTCGATTAATTTGACCGAATATATTCTAAAACAATTGAAAATTTTATGGAACAACATAATTTTTTGTTTCTATTCGAAGACATTTATACAATTTATTCGATGAATTTGATCGAATATATTCTAAAACAATTGAAAATTTTATGGAACAACATAATTTTTTGTTTCTATTCGAAGACATTTATACAATTTATTCGATTAATTTGACCGAATATATTCTAAAACGAGTGAAAGTTTTATGGAACAACATAATTTTTTGTTTCTATTCGAAGACATTTATACAATTTATTCGATTAATTTGACCGAATATATTCTAAAACGAGTGAAAATTTTATGGAACAACATAATTTTTTGTTTCTATTCGAAGACATTTATACAATTTATTCGATTAATTTGACCGAATATATTCTAAAACGAGTGAAAATTTTATGGAATAACATAATTTTTTGTTTATATTCGAAGACATTTATACAATTTATTCGATTAATTTGACCGAATATATTCTAAAACGAGTGAAAATTTTATGGAACAACATAATTTTTTGTTTCTATTCGAAGACATTTATACAATTTATTCGATTAATTTGACCGAATATATTCTAAAACGAGTGAAAATTTTATGGAACAACATAATTTTTTGTTTCTATTCGAAGACATTTATACAATTTATTCGATTAATTTGACCGAATATATTCTAAAACGAGTGAAAATTTTATGGAACAACATAATTTTTTGTTTCTATTCGAAGACATTTATACAATTTATTCGATTAATTTGACCGAATATATTCTAAAACGAGTGAAAATTTTATGGAACAACATAATTTTTTGTTTCTATTCGAAGACATTTATACAATTTATTCGATGAATTTGACCGAATATATTCTAAAACGAGTGAAAGTTTTATGGAACAACATAATTTTTTGTTTCTATTCGAAGACATTTATACAATTTATTCGATTAATTTGACCGAATATATTCTAAAACGAGTGAAAGTTTTATGGAACAACATAATTTTTTGTTTCTATTCGAAGACATTTATACAATTTATTCGATGAATTTGACCGAATATATTCTAAAACGAGTGAAAGTTTTATGGAACAACATAATTTTTTGTTTTTATTCGAAGACATTTATACAATTTATTCGATGAATTTGACCGAATATATTCTAAAACGAGTGAAAGTTTTATGGAACAACATAATTTTTTGTTTCTATTCGAAGACATTTATACAATTTATTCGATGAATTTGACCGAATATATTCTAAAACGAGTGAAAATTTTATTGTCAAACATAATTTTTTGTTTCTATTCGAAGACATTTATACAATTTATTCGATTAATTTGACCGAATATATTCTAAAACGAGTGAAAATTTTATTGTCAAACATAATTTATTGTTTCTATTCGAAGACATTTATACGATTTATTCGATTAATTTGACCGAATATATTCTAAAACGAGTGAAAATTTTATTGTCAAACATAATTTATTGTTTCTATTCGAAGACATTTATACAATTTATTCGATTAATTTGACCGAATATATTCTAAAACGAGTGAAAATTTTATTGTCAAACATAATTTTTTGTTTCTATTCGAAAACATTTATACAATTTATTCGATTAATTTGACCGAATATATTCTAAAACGAGTGAAAATTTTATGGTCAAACATAATTTTTTGTTTCTATTCGAAGACATTTATACAATTTATTCGATTAATTTACCGATTATATTCTAAAACGAGTGAAAATTTTATTGTCAAACATAATTTTTTGTTTCTATTCGAAGACATTTATACAATTTATTCGATTAATTTACCGATTATATTCTAAAACGAGTGAAAATTTTATTGTCAAACATAATTTTTTGTTTCTATTCGAAGACATTTATACAATTTATTCGATTAATTTGACCGAATATATTCTAAAACGAGTGAAAATTTTATTGTCAAACATAATTTATTGTTTCTATTCGAAGACATTTATACAATTTATTCGATTAATTTGACCGAATATATTCTAAAACGAGTGAAAATTTTATTGTCAAACATAATTTATTGTTTCTATTCGAAGACATTTATACAATTTATTCGATTAATTTGACCGAATATATTCTAGAACGAGTGAAAATTTTATTGTCAAACATAATTTTTTGTTTCTATTCGAAGACATTTATACAATTTATTCGATTAATTTGACCGAATATATTCTAAAACGAGTGAAAATTTTATGGTCAAACATAATTTTTTGTTTCTATTCGAAGACATTTATACAATTTATTCATTTAATTTGACCGAATATATTCTAAAACGAGTGAAAGTTTTATGGAACAACATAATTTTTTGTTTCTATTCGAAGACATTTATACAATTTATTCATTTAATTTGACCGAATATATTCTAAAACGAGTGAAAGTTTTATGGAACAACATAATTTTTTGTTTCTATTCGAAGACATTTATACAATTTATTCATTTAATTTGACCGAATATATTCTAAAACGAGTGAAAATTTTATGGTCAAACATAATTTTTTGTTTCTATTCGAAGACATTTATACAATTTATTCATTTAATTTGACCGAATATATTCTAAAACGAGTGAAAATTTTATGGTCAAACATAATTTTTTGTTTCTATTCGAAGACATTTATACAATTTATTCATTTAATTTGACCGAATATATTCTAAAACGAGTGAAAATTTTATGGTCAAACATAATTTTTTGTTTCTATTCGAAGACATTTATACAATTTATTCATTTAATTTGACCGAATATATTCTAAAACGAGTGAAAATTTTATGGTCAAACATAATTTTTTGTTTCTATTCGAAGACATTTATACAATTTATTCGATTAATTTGACCGAATATATTCTAAAACGAGTGAAAATTTTATGGTCAAACATAATTTTTTGTTTCTATTCGAAGACATTTATACAATTTATTCGATTAATTTGACCGAATATATTCTAAAACGAGTGAAAATTTTATGGTCAAACATAATTTTTTGTTTCTATTCGAAGACATTTATACAATTTATTCGATTAATTTGACCGAATATATTCTAAAACGAGTGAAAATTTTATGGTCAAACATAATTTTTTGTTTCTATTCGAAGACATTTATACAATTTATTCGATTAATTTGACCGAATATATTCTAAAACGAGTGAAAATTTTATGGTCAAAATTTTTTTATAAAAAATTTTTTTATAAAATTATCCAAATTTAGTTCAAAAACTTTTTTTAGTATTATCTTTGTAAAATATATTCGATATTCTGATAAAAATAAAATTATCCAAATTTAGCTCAAAAACTTTTTTTAGTATTATTTTTGTAAAATATATTCGATATTCTGATAAAAATAAAATTATCCAAATTTAGCTCAAAAACTTTTTTTAGTATTATTTTTGTAAAATATATTCGATATTCTGATAAAAATAAAATTATCCAAATTTAGTTCAAAAACTTTTTTTAGTATTATCTTTGTAAAATATATTCGATATTCTGATAAAAATAAAATTATCCAAATTTAGCTCAAAAACTTTTTTTAGTATTATTTTTGTAAAATATATTCGATATTCTGATAAAAATAAAATTATCCAAATTTAGCTCAAAAACTTTTTTTAGTATTATCTTTGTAAAATATATTCGATATTCTGATATAAATAAAATTATCCAAATTTAGCTCAAAAACTTTTTTTAGTATTATTTTTGTAAAATATATTCGATATTCTGATAAAAATAAAATTATCCAAATTTAGCTCAAAAACTTTTTTTAGTATTATTTTTGTAAAATATATTCGATATTCTGATAAAAATAAAATTATCAAAATTTAGTTCAAAAACTTTTTTTAGTATTATCTTTGTAAAATATATTCGATATTCTGATAAAAATAAAATTATCCAAATTTAGTTCAAAAACTTTTTTTAGTATTATCTTTGTAAAATATATTCGATATTCTGATAAAAATAAAATTATCCAAATTTAGCTCAAAAACTTTTTTTAGTATTATTTTTGTAAAATATATTCGATATTCTGATAAAAATAAAATTATCAAAATTTAGTTCAAAAACTTTTTTTAGTATTATCTTTGTAAAATATATTCGATATTCTGATAAAAATAAAATTATCCAAATTTAGTTCAAAAACTTTTTTTAGTATTATCTTTGTAAAATATATTCGATATTCTGATAAAAATAAAATTATCCAAATTTAGCTCAAAAACTTTTTTTAGTATTATTTTTGTAAAATATATTCGATATTCTGATAAAAATAAAATTATCCAAATTTAGCTCAAAAACTTTTTTTAGTATTATTTTTGTAAAATATATTCGATATTCTGATAAAAATAAAATTATCAAAATTTAGTTCAAAAACTTTTTTTAGTATTATCTTTGTAAAATATATTCGATATTCTGATAAAAATAAAATTATCCAAATTTAGTTCAAAAACTTTTTTTAGTATTATCTTTGTAAAATATATTCGATATTCTGATAAAAATAAAATTATCCAAATTTAGCTCAAAAACTTTTTTTAGTATTATTTTTGTAAAATATATTCGATATTCTGATAAAAATAAAATTATCCAAATTTAGCTCAAAAACTTTTTTTAGTATTATTTTTGTAAAATATATTCGATATTCTGATAAAAATAAAATTATCAAAATTTAGTTCAAAAACTTTTTTTAGTATTATCTTTGTAAAATATATTCGATATTCTGATAAAAATAAAATTATCCAAATTTAGTTCAAAAACTTTTTTTAGTATTATCTTTGTAAAATATATTCGATATTCTGATAAAAATAAAATTATCCAAATTTAGCTCAAAAACTTTTTTTAGTATTATTTTTGTAAAATATATTCGATATTCTGATAAAAATAAAATTATCCAAATTTAGCTCAAAAACTTTTTTTAGTATTATTTTTGTAAAATATATTCGATATTCTGATAAAAATAAAATTATCCAAATTTAGTTCAAAAACTTTTTTTAGTATTATCTTTGTAAAATATATTCGATATTCTGATAAAAATAAAATTATCCAAATTTAGCTCAAAAACTTTTTTTAGTATTATTTTTGTAAAATATATTCGATATTCTGATAAAAATAAAATTATCCAAATTTAGCTCAAAAACTTTTTTTAGTATTATTTTTGTAAAATATATTCGATATTCTGATAAAAATAAAATTATCAAAATTTAGTTCAAAAACTTTTTTTAGTATTATCTTTGTAAAATATATTCGATATTCTGATAAAAATAAAATTATCAAAATTTAGTTCAAAAACTTTTTTTAGTATTATCTTTGTAAAATATATTCGATATTCTGATAAAAATAAAATTATCCAAATTTAGTTCAAAAACTTTTTTTAGTATTATCTTTGTAAAATATATTCGATATTCTGATAAAAATAAAATTATCCAAATTTAGCTCAAAAACTTTTTTTAGTATTATTTTTGTAAAATATATTCGATATTCTGATAAAAATAAAATTATCCAAATTTAGCTCAAAAACTTTTTTTAGTATTATCTTTGTAAAATATATTCGATATTCTGATAAAAATAAAATTATCCAAATTTAGCTCAAAAACTTTTTTTAGTATTATTTTTGTAAAATATATTCGATATTCTGATAAAAATAAAATTATCAAAATTTAGTTCAAAAACTTTTTTTAGTATTATCTTTGTAAAATATATTCGATATTCTGATAAAAATAAAATTATCCAAATTTAGTTCAAAAACTTTTTTTAGTATTATTTTTGTAAAATATATTCGATATTCTGATAAAAATAAAATTATCAAAATTTAGTTCAAAAACTTTTTTTAGTATTATCTTTGTAAAATATATTCGATATTCTGATAAAAATAAAATTATCAAAATTTAGTTCAAAAACTTTTTTTAGTATTATCTTTGTAAAATATATTCGATATTCTGATAAAAATAAAATTATCCAAATTTAGTTCAAAAACTTTTTTTAGTATTATCTTTGTAAAATATATTCGATATTCTGATAAAAATAAAATTATCCAAATTTAGCTCAAAAACTTTTTTTAGTATTATTTTTGTAAAATATATTCGATATTCTGATAAAAATAAAATTATCAAAATTTAGTTCAAAAACTTTTTTTAGTATTATCTTTGTAAAATATATTCGATATTCTGATAAAAATAAAATTATCCAAATTTAGTTCAAAAACTTTTTTTAGTATTATCTTTGTAAAATATATTCGATATTCTGATAAAAATAAAATTATCCAAATTTAGCTCAAAAACTTTTTTTAGTATTATTTTTGTAAAATATATTCGATATTCTGATAAAAATAAAATTATCCAAATTTAGCTCAAAAACTTTTTTTAGTATTATTTTTGTAAAATATATTCGATATTCTGATAAAAATAAAATTATCCAAATTTAGCTCAAAAACTTTTTTTAGTATTATTTTTGTAAAATATATTCGATATTCTGATAAAAATAAAATTATCCAAATTTAGCTCAAAAACTTTTTTTAGTATTATCTTTGTAAAATATATTCGATATTCTGATAAAAATAAAATTATCCAAATTTAGCTCAAAAACTTTTTTTAGTATTATTTTTGTAAAATATATTCGATATTCTGATAAAAATAAAATTATCAAAATTTAGTTCAAAAACTTTTTTTAGTATTATCTTTGTAAAATATATTCGATATTCTGATAAAAATAAAATTATCCAAATTTAGTTCAAAAACTTTTTTTAGTATTATTTTTGTAAAATATATTCGATATTCTGATAAAAATAAAATTATCAAAATTTAGTTCAAAAACTTTTTTTAGTATTATCTTTGTAAAATATATTCGATATTCTGATAAAAATAAAATTATCAAAATTTAGTTCAAAAACTTTTTTTAGTATTATCTTTGTAAAATATATTCGATATTCTGATAAAAATAAAATTATCCAAATTTAGCTCAAAAACTTTTTTTAGTATTATTTTTGTAAAATATATTCGATATTCTGATAAAAATAAAATTATCAAAATTTAGTTCAAAAACTTTTTTTAGTATTATCTTTGTAAAATATATTCGATATTCTGATAAAAATAAAATTATCCAAATTTAGTTCAAAAACTTTTTTTAGTATTATCTTTGTAAAATATATTCGATATTCTGATAAAAATAAAATTATCCAAATTTAGCTCAAAAACTTTTTTTAGTATTATTTTTGTAAAATATATTCGATATTCTGATAAAAATAAAATTATCCAAATTTAGCTCAAAAACTTTTTTTAGTATTATTTTTGTAAAATATATTCGATATTCTGATAAAAATAAAATTATCAAAATTTAGTTCAAAAACTTTTTTTAGTATTATCTTTGTAAAATATATTCGATATTCTGATAAAAATAAAATTATCCAAATTTAGTTCAAAAACTTTTTTTAGTATTATCTTTGTAAAATATATTCGATATTCTGATAAAAATAAAATTATCCAAATTTAGCTCAAAAACTTTTTTTAGTATTATTTTTGTAAAATATATTCGATATTCTGATAAAAATAAAATTATCAAAATTTAGTTCAAAAACTTTTTTTAGTATTATCTTTGTAAAATATATTCGATATTCTGATAAAAATAAAATTATCCAAATTTAGCTCAAAAACTTTTTTTAGTATTATCTTTGTAAAATATATTCGATATTCTGATAAAAATAAAATTATCCAAATTTAGCTCAAAAACTTTTTTTAGTATTATTTTTGTAAAATATATTCGATATTCTGATAAAAATAAAATTATCCAAATTTAGCTCAAAAACTTTTTTTAGTATTATTTTTGTAAAATATATTCGATATTCTGATAAAAATAAAATTATCCAAATTTAGTTCAAAAACTTTTTTTAGTATTATCTTTGTAAAATATATTCGATATTCTGATAAAAATAAAATTATCCAAATTTAGCTCAAAAACTTTTTTTAGTATTATTTTTGTAAAATATATTCGATATTCTGATAAAAATAAAATTATCCAAATTTAGCTCAAAAACTTTTTTTAGTATTATTTTTGTAAAATATATTCGATATTCTGATAAAAATAAAATTATCAAAATTTAGTTCAAAAACTTTTTTTTAGTATTATCTTTGTAAAATATATTCGATATTCTGATAAAAATAAAATTATCCAAATTTAGTTCAAAAACTTTTTTTAGTATTATCTTTGTAAAATATATTCGATATTCTGATAAAAATAAAATTATCCAAATTTAGCTCAAAAACTTTTTTTAGTATTATTTTTGTAAAATATATTCGATATTCTGATAAAAATAAAATTATCCAAATTTAGCTCAAAAACTTTTTTTGTATTATTTTTGTAAAATATATTCGATATTCTGATAAAAATAAAATTATCCAAATTTAGCTCAAAAACTTTTTTTAGTATTATTTTTGTAAAATATATTCGATATTCTGATAAAAAAAAAATTATCCAAATTTAGCTCAAAAACTTTTTTTAGTATTATCTTTGTAAAATATATTCGATATTCTGATAAAAATAAAATTATCCAAATTTAGCTCAAAAACTTTTTTTAGTATTATTTTTGTAAAATATATTCGATATTCTGATAAAAATAAAATTATCCAAATTTAGCTCAAAAACTTTTTTTAGTATTATTTTTGTAAAATATATTCGATATTCTGATAAAAATAAAATTATCAAAATTTAGTTCAAAAACTTTTTTTAGTATTATCTTTGTAAAATATATTCGATATTCTGATAAAAATAAAATTATCCAAATTTAGCTCAAAAACTTTTTTTAGTATTATTTTTGTAAAATATATTCGATATTCTGATAAAAATAAAATTATCCAAATTTAGCTCAAAAACTTTTTTTAGTATTATTTTTGTAAAATATATTCGATATTCTGATAAAAATAAAATTATCCAAATTTAGCTCAAAAACTTTTTTTAGTATTATTTTTGTAAAATATATTCGATATTCTGATAAAAATAAAATTATCCAAATTTAGCTCAAAAACTTTTTTTAGTATTATCTTTGTAAAATATATTCGATATTCTGATAAAAATAAAATTATCCAAATTTAGCTCAAAAACTTTTTTTAGTATTATTTTTGTAAAATATATTCGATATTCTGATAAAAATAAAATTATCCAAATTTAGCTCAAAAACTTTTTTTAGTATTATTTTTGTAAAATATATTCGATATTCTGATAAAAATAAAATTATCCAAATTTAGCTCAAAAACTTTTTTTAGTATTATTTTTGTAAAATATATTCGATATTCTGATAAAAATAAAATTATCCAAATTTAGCTCAAAAACTTTTTTTAGTATTATTTTTGTAAAATATATTCGATATTCTGATAAAAATAAAATTATCCAAATTTAGCTCAAAAACTTTTTTTAGTATTATTTTTGTAAAATATATTCGATATTCTGATAAAAATAAAATTATCCAAATTTAGCTCAAAAACTTTTTTTAGTATTATCTTTGTAAAATATATTCGATATTCTGATAAAAATAAAATTATCCAAATTTAGCTCAAAAACTTTTTTTAGTATTATTTTTGTAAAATATATTCGATATTCTGATAAAAATAAAATTATCCAAATTTAGCTCAAAAACTTTTTTTAGTATTATTTTTGTAAAATATATTCGATATTCTGATAAAAATAAAATTATCCAAATTTAGCTCAAAAACTTTTTTTAGTATTATTTTTGTAAAATATATTCGATATTCTGATAAAAATAAAATTATCCAAATTTAGCTCAAAAACTTTTTTTAGTATTATTTTTGTAAAATATATTCGATATTCTGATAAAAATAAAATTATCCAAATTTAGCTCAAAAACTTTTTTTAGTATTATTTTTGTAAAATATATTCGATATTCTGATAAAAATAAAATTATCCAAATTTAGCTCAAAAACTTTTTTTAGTATTATTTTTGTAAAATATATTCGATATTCTGATAAAAATAAAATTATCCAAATTTAGCTCAAAAACTTTTTTTAGTATTATTTTTGTAAAATATATTCGATATTCTGATAAAAATAAAATTATCCAAATTTAGCTCAAAAACTTTTTTTAGTATTATCTTTGTAAAATATATTCGATATTCTGATAAAAATAAAATTATCCAAATTTAGCTCAAAAACTTTTTTTAGTATTATTTTTGTAAAATATATTCGATATTCTGATAAAAATAAAATTATCCAAATTTAGCTCAAAAACTTTTTTTAGTATTATTTTTGTAAAATATATTCGATATTCTGATAAAAATAAAATTATCCAAATTTAGCTCAAAAACTTTTTTTAGTATTATCTTTGTAAAATATATTCGATATTCTGATAAAAATAAAATTATCCAAATTTAGCTCAAAAACTTTTTTTAGTATTATTTTTGTAAAATATATTCGATATTCTGATAAAAATAAAATTATCCAAATTTAGCTCAAAAACTTTTTTTAGTATTATTTTTGTAAAATATATTCGATATTCTGATAAAAATAAAATTATCCAAATTTAGCTCAAAAACTTTTTTTAGTATTATTTTTGTAAAATATATTCGATATTCTGATAAAAATAAAATTATCCAAATTTAGCTCAAAAACTTTTTTTAGTATTATTTTTGTAAAATATATTCGATATTCTGATAAAAATAAAATTATCCAAATTTAGCTCAAAAACTTTTTTTAGTATTATTTTTGTAAAATATATTCGATATTCTGATAAAAATAAAATTATCCAAATTTAGCTCAAAAACTTTTTTTAGTATTATTTTTGTAAAATATATTCGATATTCTGATAAAAATAAAATTATCCAAATTTAGCTCAAAAACTTTTTTTAGTATTATTTTTGTAAAATATATTCGATATTCTGATAAAAATAAAATTATCCAAATTTAGCTCAAAAACTTTTTTTAGTATTATTTTTGTAAAATATATTCGATATTCTGATAAAAATAAAATTATCCAAATTTAGCTCAAAAACTTTTTTTAGTATTATTTTTGTAAAATATATTCGATATTCTGATAAAAATAAAATTATCCAAATTTAGCTCAAAAACTTTTTTTAGTATTATCTTTGTAAAATATATTCGATATTCTGATAAAAATAAAATTATCCAAATTTAGCTCAAAAACTTTTTTTAGTATTATTTTTGTAAAATATATTCGATATTCTGATAAAAATAAAATTATCCAAATTTAGCTCAAAAACTTTTTTTAGTATTATTTTTGTAAAATATATTCGATATTCTGATAAAAATAAAATTATCCAAATTTAGTTCAAAAACTTTTTTTAGTATTATCTTTGTAAAATATATTCGATATTCTGATAAAAATAAAATTATCCAAATTTAGCTCAAAAACTTTTTTTAGTATTATTTTTGTAAAATATATTCGATATTCTGATAAAAATAAAATTATCCAAATTTAGCTCAAAAACTTTTTTTAGTATTATTTTTGTAAAATATATTCGATATTCTGATAAAAATAAAATTATCCAAATTTAGCTCAAAAACTTTTTTTAGTATTATTTTTGTAAAATATATTCGATATTCTGATAAAAATAAAATTATCCAAATTTAGCTCAAAAACTTTTTTTAGTATTATCTTTGTAAAATATATTCGATATTCTGATAAAAATAAAATTATCCAAATTTAGCTCAAAAACTTTTTTTAGTATTATTTTTGTAAAATATATTCGATATTCTGATAAAAATAAAATTATCCAAATTTAGCTCAAAAACTTTTTTTAGTATTATTTTTGTAAAATATATTCGATATTCTGATAAAAATAAAATTATCCAAATTTAGCTCAAAAACTTTTTTTAGTATTATTTTTGTAAAATATATTCGATATTCTGATAAAAATAAAATTATCCAAATTTAGCTCAAAAACTTTTTTTAGTATTATTTTTGTAAAATATATTCGATATTCTGATAAAAATAAAATTATCCAAATTTAGCTCAAAAACTTTTTTTAGTATTATTTTTGTAAAATATATTCGATATTCTGATAAAAATAAAATTATCCAAATTTAGCTCAAAAACTTTTTTTAGTATTATTTTTGTAAAATATATTCGATATTCTGATAAAAATAAAATTATCCAAATTTAGCTCAAAAACTTTTTTTAGTATTATCTTTGTAAAATATATTCGATATTCTGATAAAAATAAAATTATCCAAATTTAGCTCAAAAACTTTTTTTAGTATTATTTTTGTAAAATATATTCGATATTCTGATAAAAATAAAATTATCCAAATTTAGCTCAAAAACTTTTTTTAGTATTATTTTTGTAAAATATATTCGATATTCTGATAAAAATAAAATTATCCAAATTTAGCTCAAAAACTTTTTTTAGTATTATTTTTGTAAAATATATTCGATATTCTGATAAAAATAAAATTATCCAAATTTAGCTCAAAAACTTTTTTTAGTATTATTTTTGTAAAATATATTCGATATTCTGATAAAAATAAAATTATCCAAATTTAGTTCAAAAACTTTTTTTAGTATTATCTTTGTAAAATATATTCGATATTCTGATAAAAATAAAATTATCCAAATTTAGCTCAAAAACTTTTTTTAGTATTATTTTTGTAAAATATATTCGATATTCTGATAAAAATAAAATTATCCAAATTTAGCTCAAAAACTTTTTTTAGTATTATTTTTGTAAAATATATTCGATATTCTGATAAAAATAAAATTATCAAAATTTAGTTCAAAAACTTTTTTTAGTATTATCTTTGTAAAATATATTCGATATTCTGATAAAAATAAAATTATCCAAATTTAGCTCAAAAACTTTTTTTAGTATTATCTTTGTAAAATATATTCGATATTCTGATAAAAATAAAATTATCCAAATTTAGCTCAAAAACTTTTTTTAGTATTATTTTTGTAAAATATATTCGATATTCTGATAAAAATAAAATTATCCAAATTTAGCTCAAAAACTTTTTTTAGTATTATTTTTGTAAAATATATTCGATATTCTGATAAAAATAAAATTATCCAAATTTAGCTCAAAAACTTTTTTTAGTATTATTTTTGTAAAATATATTCGATATTCTGATAAAAATAAAATTATCCAAATTTAGTTCAAAAACTTTTTTTAGTATTATCTTTGTAAAATATATTCGATATTCTGATAAAAATAAAATTATCCAAATTTAGCTCAAAAACTTTTTTTA
This sequence comes from Meloidogyne enterolobii, assembly GCA_963681835.1. NCBI lineage: Eukaryota > Metazoa > Nematoda > Chromadorea > Rhabditida > Meloidogynidae > Meloidogyne > Meloidogyne enterolobii. The sequence goes on from CAVMJV010000217.1 coordinate 146,538, forward strand.
GTATTATTTTTGTAAAATATATTCGATATTCTGATAAAAATAAAATTATCCAAATTTAGCTCAAAAACTTTTTTTAGTATTATTTTTGTAAAATATATTCGATATTCTGATAAAAATAAAATTATCCAAATTTAGCTCAAAAACTTTTTTTAGTATTATTTTTGTAAAATATATTCGATATTCTGGTAAAAATTAAATTATCCAAATTTAGTTCAAAACTTTTTTTAGTATTATCTTTGCAAAATATATTCGATATTCTGATAAAAATAAAATTATCCAAATTTAGTTCAAAAACTTTTTTTAGTATTATTTTTGTAAAATATATTCGATATTCTGATAAAAATAAAATTATCCAAATTTAGTTCAAAAACTTTTTTTAGTATTATCTTTGTAAAATATATTCGATATTCTGATAAAAATAAAATTATCCAAATTTAGCTCAAAAACTTTTTTTAGTATTATCTTTGTAAAATATATTCGATATTCTGATAAAAATAAAATTATCCAAATTTAGTTCAAAAACTTTTTTTAGTATTATCTTTGTAAAATATATTCGATATTCTGATAAAAATAAAATTATCCAAATTTAGCTCAAAAACTTTTTTTAGTATCATTTTTGTAAAATATATTCGATATTCTGATAAAAATAAAATTATCAAAATTTAGTTCAAAAACTTTTTTTAGTATTATCTTTGTAAAATATATTCGATATTCTGATAAAAATAAAATTATCCAAATTTAGTTCAAAAACTTTTTTTAGTATTATCTTTGTAAAATATATTCGATATTCTGATAAAAATAAAATTATCCAAATTTAGCTCAAAAACTTTTTTTAGTATTATTTTTGTAAAATATATTCGATATTCTGATAAAAATAAAATTATCCAAATTTAGCTCAAAAACTTTTTTTAGTATTATTTTTGTAAAATATATTCGATATTCTGATAAAAATAAAATTATCCAAATTTAGCTCAAAAACTTTTTTTAGTATTATTTTTGTAAAATATATTCGATATTCTGATAAAAATTAAATTATCCAAATTTAGTTCAAAACTTTTTTTAGTATTATCTTTGCAAAATATATTCGATATTCTGATAAAAATAAAATTATCCAAATTTAGTTCAAAAACTTTTTTTAGTATTATTTTTGTAAAATATATTCGATATTCTGATAAAAATAAAATTATCCAAATTTAGTTCAAAAACTTTTTTTAGTATTATCTTTGTAAAATATATTCGATATTCTGATAAAAATAAAATTATCCAAATTTAGCTCAAAAACTTTTTTTAGTATTATCTTTGTAAAATATATTCGATATTCTGATAAAAATAAAATTATCCAAATTTAGTTCAAAAACTTTTTTTAGTATTATCTTTGTAAAATATATTCGATATTCTGATAAAAATAAAATTATCCAAATTTAGCTCAAAAACTTTTTTTAGTATTATTTTTGTAAAATATATTCGATATTCTGATAAAAATAAAATTATCCAAATTTAGTTCAAAAACTTTTTTTAGTATTATCTTTGTAAAATATATTCGATATTCTGATAAAAATAAAATTATCCAAATTTAGTTCAAAAACTTTTTTTAGTATTATCTTTGTAAAATATATTCGATATTCTGATAAAAATAAAATTATCCAAATTTAGCTCAAAAACTTTTTTTAGTATTATTTTTGTAAAATATATTCGATATTCTGATAAAAATAAAATTATCCAAATTTAGTTCAAAAACTTTTTTAGTATTATCTTTGTAAAATATATTCGATATTCTGATAAAAATAAAATTATCCAAATTTAGCTCAAAAACTTTTTTTAGTATTATTTTTGTAAAATATATTCGATATTCTGATAAAAATAAAATTATCCAAATTTAGCTCAAAAACTTTTTTTAGTATTATTTTTGTAAAATATATTCGATATTCTGATAAAAATAAAATTATCCAAATTTAGCTCAAAAACTTTTTTTAGTATTATTTTTGTAAAATATATTCGATATTCTGATAAAAATAAAATTATCCAAATTTAGTTCAAAAACTTTTTTTAGTATTATCTTTGTAAAATATATTCGATATTCTGATAAAAATAAAATTATCCAAATTTAGCTCAAAAACTTTTTTTAGTATTATTTTTGTAAAATATATTCGATATTCTGATAAAAATAAAATTATCCAAATTTAGTTCAAAAACTTTTTTTAGTATTATCTTTGTAAAATATATTCGATATTCTGATAAAAATAAAATTATCCAAATTTAGTTCAAAAACTTTTTTTAGTATTATCTTTGTAAAATATATTCGATATTCTGATAAAAATAAAATTATCCAAATTTAGCTCAAAAACTTTTTTTAGTATTATTTTTGTAAAATATATTCGATATTCTGATAAAAATAAAATTATCCAAATTTAGTTCAAAAACTTTTTTTAGTATTATCTTTGTAAAATATATTCGATATTCTGATAAAAATAAAATTATCCAAATTTAGCTCAAAAACTTTTTTTAGTATTATTTTTGTAAAATATATTCGATATTCTGATAAAAATAAAATTATCCAAATTTAGCTCAAAAACTTTTTTTAGTATTATTTTTGTAAAATATATTCGATATTCTGATAAAAATAAAATTATCCAAATTTAGTTCAAAAACTTTTTTTAGTATTATCTTTGTAAAATATATTCGATATTCTGATAAAAATAAAATTATCCAAATTTAGCTCAAAAACTTTTTTTAGTATTATTTTTGTAAAATATATTCGATATTCTGATAAAAATAAAATTATCCAAATTTAGCTCAAAAACTTTTTTTAGTATTATTTTTGTAAAATATATTCGATATTCTGATAAAAATAAAATTATCCAAATTTAGCTCAAAAACTTTTTTTAGTATTATTTTTGTAAAATATATTCGATATTCTGATAAAAATAAAATTATCCAAATTTAGTTCAAAAACTTTTTTTAGTATTATCTTTGTAAAATATATTCGATATTCTGATAAAAATAAAATTATCCAAATTTAGCTCAAAAACTTTTTTTAGTATTATTTTTGTAAAATATATTCGATATTCTGATAAAAATAAAATTATCCAAATTTAGCTC